>JAKCPI010023174.1:0-86244 GCA_023213315.1 Euborellia annulipes | reverse complement strand
TAAAAATTATTGAGGGAATGAATTTCAGCAATTTTCTTTTATGAATCAACTTTGCCTAAGAGTTCTTAGACTTTTCGCTGTGGATATCCATTATGAATTCTACATTATTGCATTTGTTTGTAATGCTAGTAGTTATGCTAATTGTAAATGAACTTATGTATTTCTTTTTTGTTTTTTAATTATTTCAAATTATATTTAAAATCTGTTTGATTAAAAAAGTTTCTTTGCTATTATTGAGCATCAGAAGTGAATGGACCATTAATCCTGAAATTTTTGATTTTTTTTTAAAGCATTTGTGTTATCTTGATGAAATCAGTGAATGTCAAGCCTATAGCTTTATCTTGTTATTGAACTCTTTTCAGTTCTATTTGTGATGCTAGTTATTTTAACGAGAAGGCCCCTCAACATCGCTCCCTTCCTTAATATTTTCTGCTTCAATTGTTAAACGGACGAATCATTTTTTCTAAATTTGTGCCAATCTAGAGTGAGGTAATTAGGCCACTGGGTTAGTGAGAAAGAATCCTTTTGTGACCAACTCGTGGAGGGAATTTCAAACCGATAGACGCAATTATCCTGCCAAAATGACACTTTGTCGCCTCTAATCCCAGAGATTGTGCTAAACTCTGACAGTTTAATAGCCTATATGTCTGCACAAACAAATACAATAACAACGTTGGAGGGGTGGATGTTAAAAATAAATTAAAAAAAAAAACAATCTGGAATGAATAACACCACACAAAACACACAGAAGATTCAGGGGACCTCAAAACGTGTACACTAGGGTGGCCCTTATTTTGAACTTTTTTGATTTTTTACCGTCCCTCCAAAATCAATTAAATATTAACGAAATTATTATCATTGTCACGTTTCAATCAAATATTGTTTAAAAATATTTTGAAGTTTTTTACATAGGCCCTATCTACTTTTTAGTTCAATGGATAAAACATGTTGCCTGGGGATGTCCATCTAAGTTTTCGACCTGGAGGATCCTGGGCTAACTTGGAGAGGGGTGGGGGGGGAAGGGGGCAAAAACCTCAAAAACTTTTTTCATTTTTTCGCTTATATTTTTCGCTTATATTTCGCTTATATTTGCCTATATTTTGTCCACCATAGCCCAAGAAGAAATTCTTGACCATTAAATATGCTAAAACTTGGTACATAAAAAAGAATTTGTAGACTCAATATTAACAGGCCGGTCAAAGTTAGATAAATTTTCTCGAAATGTAAAATTTTGTCTAACTTTGACTGGACCAAATATCTCGGTTAATATTTGATCTTCAAATTAGTTTTATAAACCATTACATTCAAATGTATAATCATTGCGGAGTGTCCGTCCGTCCGTTCGTCTGCCCGTCTGTCACGCTCTGTTTGACCAACTTCTGGCCCGAAGGCGGGCGGCGCGGCTAGTACATTTGAATGATTTCGTTAATATTTAATTGATTTTCATACATGAATGCTTTTTGGAAAGGTAAAGAGATATAGAATATTATAAAAATTTGTTTATTGTAATCAGGGTTAATAAAATGGCATTAAGGGTGTCCAAAGAGAAAAAAAATATGAAAAAAATGGAATTTTTTAAACTTTAGGCATCTTGAGGGTCACCTAAATCACCTCCAAATGGGGTAAAAAATTTTATTTCTATGTTTTTCAACCAGTCGCATATTTTTAGGGGGTGGGACGGTAAAAAATCGAAAAAGTCCAAAATAAGAGCCACTCTAGTGTTCATCCATCAAAATCTCGACATATTATCATAACTACAAATGCTTTCCAAGTGGATTCATATCTTCCCGTATGCCGTACTGTGGTTTAGTGGTAAGGGCACTCCGAGTACAAATTGTAGGAACCGTGGTTCAACTCCCGGCGGCACACCCTTATTTTTTCGGGTATATGAATTAATAAATATTTAATTATATAAATCCCCCTCGCGGCTTTCATACGCGATGTATATAATATCTTAAATATTGTATATGTAATTTTTTATTAAAACAATAAATAAACTGTCTTTTCTAATCTGAAATTTTATCCCCCCCCCCCCCCAACCCCCTTTAATATAAATAATGCAGAAAAATATCTTAATTTTAAAGATTTTCCCATCCTAGCCACTGTAGAGATTATACTGAAATTCATCCACTCAATAATTTTTCATTTTTTTTAAATTTAATTTTTAAATTTTGAAAATTATTGTTTAATTTTATTTCATTTGTAAAATAAATTCTTGAAATTTTAAAAATCCAAAAAATAGGAACTGTAATTACGTACTCTATATAATAATAATTTTTAGAGCATTTTGTGCATTGATATCGCCCATGGCGGTCATAATCTAATAGTTTGACACTAAACTGACTTTAATTCTCCATTGTTTTTTTGTTTTTGTTTTTTTTTCCACACTTTTTTTCTCATTCACACTGACAGTCTTTTCGGCAACTCAGGCCATATATGGACCCAGTTACGCATTAGTGTGTCAAGCGCCAGCTACCGAGTTTCGAGAAAATTAACATTAAAGTTTTTTGTTTTCATTGGATTATATATAATTTTTTTTTTGTCAATTGTGCAAGTAACGTTAAATATAAATTTTTTTAGGACATATTTCATAAAAATCTGGTGTGACTGGCGCACAGCACACAACTTTCTCTTACCTTCGGTAATCGAAAGTTGTGCACTGTGCTTGTCACACCAGATTTTTCGTGTCGACATGTATTTAGTTTCCGACAGTAGGGTACAATTGAATTCAAGATGTAAAATTAGAAGTATGGGAAAATATTTATATTTTGTTACCATGGCAACCATTTCTCCTATCTTCCCTATGAAATACAAGAGTAAAGTGGTCTTCAGAAGATTTCAATTGCAAAATGAGAATATACATTTTAAAGAGCATCTAAAAAATAATTGATTTTTTGAATTTAAAAAAAAATCGTTGGAGCAAATTTTGAGAAAATCGAAAAAAACTGAAAAAAGTTCATCAGTAAAGTACTAGTACTCTTTGGCCGATTTTGATTAAAAGCTTATTTTTCCGGTCCCGGGGGTGTTTAACTTAATTATAAAATTTCAACCTCCTAGCTCAATTCCTTCATGCTTAAAATTGAACACACACACACACACCCACCCACACACACACACACACACCCACCCACACACAGACAGACCATGTCGCGAAAACCACTTTTTTGGATTCAGGGGACCTCAAAACGTGAAGATCCATCAAAATCTCGACATCGAATTTTTGACATGAATCCAATACTTTCTCTCTATATATATATTACATATATACATAGGTAAGAGAAAGTAAAAATACTATTAATTATAGCATTTGAAACAATATTCCGTGCTTAACTCAATTT
Organism: Euborellia annulipes; assembly: GCA_023213315.1. Lineage (NCBI taxonomy): Eukaryota > Metazoa > Arthropoda > Insecta > Dermaptera > Anisolabididae > Euborellia > Euborellia annulipes. The sequence goes on along the minus strand of JAKCPI010023174.1, from coordinate 82,906 downwards.
TTAATTTTTTTTGGCGCTTGACACACTATTGCATAACTTATATGGACCATATAAGACTGACTATATCCGTTATTGATTAATATACATATTGGGGGTCCATATTTGGTATCCAAATGGCTTAAATAAAATCATCGGACTGCCTGGGGTCCGAACCCATGACTTTTGGTATACGAGGTTAGCGCGCTAGCCCCTACACCAAGCCCGTGGGCTTATTAACATTACTAACCCTTGTTTAAAGATCTTAACTTTTCTTGTTACTTTCTCTTACCTATGTATATATGTAATATATATATAGAGAGAAAGTATTGGTTTCATGTCAAAAATTCGATGTCGAGATTTTGATGGATCTTCACGTTTTGAGGTCCCCTGAATCCAAAAAAGTGGTTTTCGCGACATGGTCTGTCTGTGGGTGGGTGGGTGGGTGGGTGGGTGTGTCTGTGTTCACTTTTAAGCATGAAGGAATTGAGCTATGAGGCTGAAATTTTATATTTAAGTTAAACACCCCCCGGGACCGGAAAAATAAGCTTTTAATCAAAATCGGCCAAAGAGTACTAGTACTTTACTGATGTACTTTTTCAGTTTTTTTCGATTTTCTCAAAATTTGCTCCAACGATTTTTTTTAAAATTCAAAAATCAATTATTTTTTAGATGCTCTTTCAAATGTATATTCTCATTTTGCGATTGAAATCTTCTGAAGACCACTTTACTCTTGTATTTCATAGGGAAGATAGGAGAAATGGTTGCCATGGTAACAAAATATAAATATTTTCACATACTTATAAATTTTACATCTGAATTCATATGTTCAGTACTGTCATGTCGGGAACTAAATATATGTCGACACAAAAAATCTGGTGTGACAAGCACAGAACACAACTTTCGATTACCGAAGGTAAGAGAAAGTTGTGTGCTGTGCGCCAGTCACACCAGATTTTTTTTCTAGCAAAATTGATTTTTTTTTCCTCCCACATAGAGATTAAAATTATACATCTAAGCTGTTAAATATCAACTTTGATGATTTTCCGTTAATGATAATTACATATTATTAAACGCTATTAATTGATTATATATTATTATCGACTAAAACCATCATTTGGTTTCTTTTAATATGCATAATTTGTATGCCAATAAAAAAATAAAAGGAAGGAGGGGGAGGGTGGAGGGGGTGGGGGGAGGCAATATTGCGCAGGTGAGTGCGATGGCGTCGCTAAGGATTGTCGGTCCAGATTCGCAGGCTGCCTGCCAGGTGACCTGACAGGACTTCAATGGCCTCAATTGCTAACCAGAAGACCTTTCTCTTCAAATAATACTCGTGTACTTACTTTACTATTAAGGAAAAAAAAATAACTGAATTTATTATAAAAAAAAAACACTGAAATTTTTCATGTATAAAATTTTATTAGAAATAAAATAAAATAAAAATAAAGAATAATAATAATTTTTCATAAATAAATATTATTGAGTGAATGAATTTCAGTTTTTCTCTGCAGTGGCATAGAGGGGAAAATAATTTTTCAGGATTTTTTCTTTGTATAAAAAAAATTAAGAATATTTTTTTTTTTTTTTGCATACCGATACAGATCTGCATCTTGACATATAAAATATGTTACATATGGATTTAATAGCTGGATAATCATTAATGTGTAAAGAAAAGAATGGCAGCTAGGATATTATTTCATTTATTAGGCCCTCTATGCTGACGTTTCGGTCTTGGTCAAAACCATTCTCAGAATTTAGCATTCTTATGATCACAAACAAATATTATTAGACCATCTTGAGAGTTGAGCGGTCTAAATCCGTAAAGGAAAGAATGGCAGCTAGATATTATTTCGTTTATTAAGCCCTCTATGCAGACGTTTCGGTCTAGGTCAAGACCATCCTCAGAGCTTAGCGGTCTAAAGAAAAGAATGGCAGCTAGATATTATTTCGTTTATTAGAGCCCTCTATGCTGGCGTTTCGGTCTTGGTCAAGACCATCCTCAGTGCTTAGCAGTCTTATATACATAAACAAATATAATTATACCATCCTCAGGGCTTAGCGGTCTTGACCAAAACCGAAACGTCAGCATAGAGGGCCTAATAAACGAAATAATATCTAGCTGCCATTCTTTTCTTTACACATTTATAAAATAAATGTATATTTTTGAAATTTTATTTCACAATATGAACAAAAATTTCTGGGATGGGTGTGTAGCCTCTCTAAATATTTTCTGAAAAGAAAAAAAAAACATTTTCCCAGGAGGAAAATTTTATTTAATTATACTGACGTTTCGGTCCCTATCCTCAAACTTGAATGTTTTCATTAAACTATGAACTATTTCTCCAGTATTAACGGATCTAATATTAAAAAAAAATATTTTTGTATTTTTATTTTTTACTCCTAAAAAATTCCATAAAACAAAAGAAAATTTTATATGAATGAAAAGTAGTCCCCCCACCCCCAGCCCCTCTCCCCTCCTTTACCTATTTAATAGCATTCTTGTAATTTTCCTTCCAATAAATTTTTTTTCTTCAATCAAGGCTGATATAATAAATATAAAGAAAGTAAATAATTCCCAAGACATGAATCACCATTTTGTTTATCCATAAATTTCCATTACAATTAAATTAATTGGGTTTTCACCAAATGAATTAAGTTATAATAAGACTTTATATAATTAAATATTTATATTTATTAATTCATATACATATGGGCATATGAATTAATAAATATAAATATTTAATTATATAAATTTCCGTTTCGCGTCTCACGTACGTGATATATATATATATCTTAAATTTCTTATTTATTAATAAAATTTTAATTTCAGAAGTTCTTTTTGTAACATCTCTAAGAATGTTCAAGTTGGCATATTTAAATTTTTTCTCCTAGAGTTATAATAAGTTATTACAATAATTTTGATTTTCTTATATTTAAAATATAAATTTCAGAATTTTGCATTTTAAATGTTGGCTGCTTGAAATAAACTATAGTTATTTTCAAAATTTTTATCTCATATTTGGAAATTTTATACACAATTGGGAATCCTAAATAAATACAAAATTTGATAAGAATTGGAAAAAATTTTTTTAAATGTGTAAAAAGTTCCAAAGAGTGACCCGATCCCCTTTTGAATCGAAATTAACAAGCAAATCCCCATATGGGGATTCAACATTGGCTCTATTGAAGAAAGAGCCGGAAAGTGAATTGGAAAAATCTGAAATATTACATCAGTAAAGTGTACTTCAAAGCACTTTTAGGGCAAAATGAGAAAATACCTTTTAAAGAGCATATAAAAAATAATTGATTTTTTACTTTCTCTTAGCCTATATATGAAATATATAGGAGAGAAAGTATTGCGATCATGTCAAAAATTCGATGTCGAGATTTTGATGGATATACATGTTTTGAGGTCCCCTGAGTCCAAAAAAGTGGGTCCCGCAAATTGGTCTGTGTGTGTGTATGTAGTGTGTGTGTGTGTGTGTGTGTCTGTATGTGTGGACAGATTTTTAGCATGAAGGAATTGAGCTACCGGATTGAAATTTTATATTTAACTTAGGTACCTTCCCACACGCTCAAAATAAGCTTTTGAACAAAATCGGCCAAAAAGTACTAGTACTTTACTGATGTACTTTTTCAGTTTTTTTTCGATTTTCTCAAAATTCCCTCCAAGGATTTTTTTTAAAATTCAAAAATCAATTATTTTTTAGATGCTCTTTAAAATGTATATTCTCATTTTGCCGTTGAAATCTTCTGAAGACCACTTTACTCTTGTTCTTCATAGGAAAGATAGAAATGGTTGCCATGGTAACGGAATTTAAATCTTTTTCTTTTTATTAGATTAAAAATCAATTATTATTTAAATTCCCATTTTTTTAAAATTTATTTGTGTCTTTAATTGTTTCAAAGAAAACATATATGTCTCTCTCTCACTTGCAAACATTATCGTCTCTCTCTACTCTTTTTAAATTCCCTTTCCACCTTATCTTCGCATAGGAACAATGTTAATTTCCTATAGGGATTTGTATGTTAATTTCGATTCAAAAGGGGGTCCCCTTTAGAACTTTTTTAGGCATTTAAAATTTTTTTTCCAATTCTTATGAAATTTTGTATTTATTTACGATTCTATATTGTGTATAAAATGTCCAAATATGAGATTAAAATTTTGAAAAATAACCATAGTTTATTTGAAGCAGTCAACATTTAAAATCCAAGTTTGAAACTAAGGTGCTATCGGAAACTAAATATATCTCGACACAAAAATCTGGTGTGACCAGCACAGTGCGCAACTTTCTCTTACCGAAGGGTAAGAGAAAGTTGTGTGCTGTGCGCCAGTCACACCAGATTTTTGAATTTTAATCAAAATCAGAATTTTGAGAAACTCGAAAAAAAACTGAAAAAGTATATCAGCAAGTACTAGTACTTTTTGGCCGATTTTGTTCAAAAGCTTATTTTGAGTGTCCGGGAGGGTAGCTAACTTAAATATAAAATTTCAATCCGGTAGCTCAATTCCTTCATGCTAAAAATCGTTACACACACATAAAACCAATTTTTTTTTCAGGGGACCTCAAAACGTGTATAACCATCAAAATCTCGACATCGAATTTTTTGACATGATCGCAATACTTTCTCTATATATTTCATAATAGGGTAAGAGAAAGTAAAAATATGAATTCCACCTTGGAAACTTGCATACGCCACCATAGAGACTAACTGAAATTTATTCACTCAATAATATTTTGTCATGAGACACTATTGCTATTTTATTTTATATCAGATCCAATTCAAAAACTCAATTTATTTAAGCCAATGGCGTCATTGAGAGGGGAAGCAAGGGGCATTGGGCTACCAACTACGCAAAGCCCGGGGCTAATTTTTATATTATTCTAAATAAAATATTTCAAAATATGCAAAGTTTGCAATATGCAAAGTTCCCCCCCCCCCAGAAAATTGAAATTACGCCACTGGTTTAAACATTCGGGAAAGTTTTTTAACTTGTATTTTTTTTTTAAAGAAAATTATTTCTGCCTATATACCAGTATATAAAAATTAAAATGTAAATATATACGTCATTTAAATAAAAATAAATAAATAAATAAATGGATTCTTTATTATTATTGAACGGCTTGTTACATAATCAGAAGTTGAGCCTGGATTTTTTCCGAAGCCACTTCCGGCCAGGCCCTGCTATGCGGCGGCCCTAAAGCCCTAAGGGCCTGCGTCGTCTTCACTCTCTCTCCCTCTCTCTCTCTCGCTCTTCCAAATTACCCTCTCGATAAAAAAAAAAAATTGCATTTACTATTTTTTATTTTACGAAATTAATTCATCCTAAACTACAGGCAATTATTTAAAATATATACCCATCCTTGTCATTATATAATTTTATTTGAAAATTTTCTTTTTTTTTTATACGTAATATTTATAAAACAAAAAATATATTATAACCTAATTTCCATTTAATACTACTTTTGAGAATAAAAAAAAAAAAAAAAAAACATAGCCTACTAAAAAAATTCTGGTGGGACTGAACGCACAGTGCACAAATTTCTCTCAAACCTCCGAGAAAAAATTGAAAAAGTTTTTACTTTATCTTACCTCTATATATGTTAATATATTAATATATAGAGAGAACCCAGCTAGCAGAGACCCGTCAAAATGACGTCGGAAACTGGTCAGAGACTGACCAGAAATGACGTTATGTTTGACGACAAAATGACCTAAAAATCACGGACTAATGTCACAGACCGATGACGACATTTTGAAACGTCAAAAAAACCTGATTCCGTGACTTTTTTTGACCTTTTTATAACCTGATGGATAAAAACAAACTCACATATAAAATTAAATTGTATTAATAATTAATAATATAATTATAAAACATATTATTTTAGCAATTAAATACATCTCTTCTCTATCCATATAAATGACAAAAATAGAAAAGTTGAAATTTAATATATATATGACTAATTATAAAATAATAATTGAGAGATTTAATTATTCAATTTTTAATTTTAATTAGTACCTACATAGATATTTAATTTTAATACTTTTGTAAAAACGCGATTTTCTATACACTATTATATAAAAGACAATGTTACAGACTATAGCCATTACAGGATCATCATTAGTTATAAATTCAACAGCAATAAAAGACATGACTTCATTAACTGCCACCATAGATAATAGACTGTCACTAACTGAACCGGTACGATACTTTGTGTGTGCTAACAGTTGCGCATGCGCGAAATGCATGTGCATGCGCGAAATGTGTGCGCATGCGTATTAAAATAAAAAAATATGGAGGTAAGAGAAAGTAATAATAAGTGTCGTGATCGGTACCTGATCGGTACGTCTTTATAATGTGATATTTTGCACGTTTTAAAGACGTTACAAAAAAGACGTTTTATTTTAGGTTTTAATTAGTCATTTGACGTCTTTTGACCAGTTATGACCAATTTCGGACGTCATTTTGACGAGGTTCTGCTAGCTGGGAAAGTATTGGATTCATGTCAAAAATTCGATGTCGAGATTTTGATGGATATACACGTTTTGAGGTCCCCTGAATCACAAAGTGGTTTTCGCGACATGGTCTGTCTGTATGTCTGTCTGTGTGTGTTCAATTTTAAGCATGAAAGAATGGAGCTATGAGGTTGAAATTTTGTATTTAAACTAGACACCCCCCGTGGGGCGTGAAAATAAGCTTTTGAACAAAATCGGCCAAAGAGTACTAGTACTTTACTGATGTATTTTTTCAATTTTTTTCGATTGTCTCAAAATTCGCTCAAATGATTTTGATTAAAATTCAAAAATCAATTATTTTTTACATGTTCTTTAAAATGTATATTCTCATTTTGCCATTGAAATCTTCTGAAGACCACTTTACTCTTGTACTCCATAGAAAATATAGGAGAAATGGTTGCCATGGTAACAAAATATAAATATTTTCCCATAGGCCCTACTTAATAATTTTACTACATCTAGAATTCTAATAAATCGGCGGAAACTAAATATATGTCGACACGAAAAAATCAGGTGTGACAAGCACAGAACACAACTTTCGGTTACCGATTTGGGCTGCCTAACTTCCGGGCTTTTTTCTCAATACTATTGCAATAGATGGTACAATAATAAAACTTATCACAAAACGTTTTTACTGACACCACAACTAACAGTAAAAAAGAAAATTTTGTTAATACTTTGTATTTAATTTTAAAATATTAATAGCCCCTACTATTTAAAATTTATTAATGTAATTTTGATGAAAAGTTTCTATGCTACTAGTATTAAATGTAACCATAAAAGAACTTTAATAATATCTTCGTTTTAATTTTACTTTCTCTTACCTATGTATATATGTAATATATATATAGAGAGAGAAAGTATTGGATTCATGTCAAAAATTCGATGTCGAGATTTTGATGGATCTTCACGTTTTGAGGTCCCCTGAATCCAAAAAGTGGTTTTCGCGACATGGTCTGTCTGTGTGTCTGTGTGTGTGTGGTGTGTGTGTGTTCAATTTTAAGCATGAAGGAATTGAGCTATGAGGTTGAAATTTTATATTTAAGTTAAACACCCCCGGGACCGGGAAAATAAGCTTTTAATCAAAATCGGCCTAAGAGTACTAGTACTTTTACTGATGTACTTTTTCAGTTTTTTTTCGATTTTCTCAAAATTTGCTACAACGATTTTTTTTAAAATTCAAAAATCAATTATTTTTTAGATGCTCTTTAAAATGTATATTCTCATTTTGCCATTGAAATCTTCTGAAGACCACTTTACTCCTGTACTTCATAGGGAAGATAGGAGAAATGGTTGCCATGGTAACAAAATATAAATATTTTCCCATACTTATAAATTTTACATCTGAATCTCCCTACTGCCGGGAACTAAATACATGTCGACACAAAAAATCTGGTGTGACAAGCACAGTACACAACTTTCGATTACCGAAGGTAAGAGAAAGTTGTGTGCTGTGCGCCAGTCACACCAGATTTTTTGAATTATAAACCTAAAATTATTTTATTAATAACGTTATAAATAGTGCATAGGTTAATTTGCAATCATGTGTCAAGAGACTTTGAAGCATTTTTGCAAATTGCAAATTGGACTTGGAGAATTTTGCAAAAATAATTTTTTATATTTTATTGTTTTTCTCTAAATGAGTCGTATTTTTAGAGATAATTTATGCTGCCATAATTACAGTATTTACTTGCACAATTGACAAAAAAAAAATGATATATAATCTAATCAAAACAATTTAAATCAGAAAAACTTTAATGTTGATTTTCTCAAAACTCAATGTCTGGCCTTTGACACACATTTGCATAACAGGGTCCAATTAAACATATAAATTTTAAATTTTAATTTGCACATATAATGACTCATTATTTTATTGATTTTAAATTATTTTTCATCCTGGGATCCCTGGGATCACCCGATTATTTATAAATATTGAACTTTAAAACGCGATTCACGAAGAATCGACGCATATAAAATTCCCACAGGATGATGAGATCTGTTTATAGAGAGAGGACGACAGGAGAGGGACTTCACTTCATTTATTGAGCAAAAATGTGGTTAAAAAAAAAAAAAGAAGAGACTCACGATCCAGGATTTTCCTTATGGAATGCATCACGAATTCAAGGGGGGGGGAGGGGTCAATCAAAGAGGGTAGATGAAATCAAATCAAGGAAAGGGGTGCCGCGAGCGAGCACCTGGGCTTTTCGCCCACCTGGATTATTTCATTAACGGCACCTTTGATCGATCCTTCTCTCCTTTTTTCCCAATTTAATAGGAATCAATAAATATTTTATTATTTCAACGTTTAGAATTCGGTTTCACCTTCATCTTCTATTACGGAAGATAAAGCAAATAAATAACTGACCTCAGATAAAAACAAAATAATCGTATTTTTATTAGATAGTTCCTTGAAGGCCATATTCTTCCTTCTTTTTATTCATATCTTAATATCTATATATTAATTTGCGGATAATCCGTTTGCTTGACCAATTTCCCGTTCATTTATGATAAACTGTGTTTTATTTTTATACCAACTGCGAGAGGGTTGCCTATCGAGCGGCGTCTCGGGATGTGACGAAAAAAAAATATTTTAATTAATTTTGCACCGTAATATAAAATAAAAATAAAAATTTGCTGTGATTGGCGCACTGCACACAACTTTCTCTTACCTTCGGCAATTGAAAGTTGTGTCCTGTGCTTGTCACACCAGATTTTTTGTGTCGACATATATTTGGTTTCCGGCAATTCAAGATATAGAATTTAAATAGATTTTGTTACCATGGCTTCTACTTTTCCTATGAAGTACAAAAGTAAAGTGGGCTTCAAACAATTTTGTCTACAAAATAAGAGCATCTAAAATATAATTGATTTTTAAACAAAATCGTTAAAGCCAATTGTGAAAAAAAATAAAATTAAATTAAAAAAATACATCAGTAAAGTACTAGTACTATTTGGTCGATTGGAATGAAATTCCTGCCCATGCTTGGGGCATGAATACCTAGCTAAAGTATATAATTTGAGTATCGAGAGTTCTTTTCTTATTGAGTTATTTAATTTAATCCACACTTTTTGATATTTCAGTTGAAATTCATTCAAATGATTGTGAAAATGACGTCAAATTCAAGCTAAAAGGGAATCGCCTCCTTTTAATGGCAATTTCAAGAAAAGCAATAAAACAGGCATTTAAAAGCAATAAAATCTCTTTCAGGAAATTTACATAAACATTATGTTTTGATATTTTAACTGGAATCGATCTTCTTGAAATTTAAGATTTTTTCACAATAAATTAAATTATTTCACCAAACCTTAACAAAATCTCTTTCAAGAAATTTACATAAACATTATGTTTTGATATTTTAACTGGAACGATCTTCTTGAAATTTAAGATTTTCACAATAAATTAAATTGATTTCAAGTGAAATATCAAAACATGTGGGTGAATGGGAATTACTCAACAATGAAAAAACTCTCGATACTCAAATTTTATACTTAAGCCAAGTACCTTTGTCGCAAGTATTTCAAGAAATTTCAATCACATCAGCCAAAGATTACTAGTACTTTACTGATGGATTTTTTCAGTTTTTTTCGATTTCTCAAAATTCGCTCTAACGATTTTGATTAAAATTAAAAAATCAATTATTTTTTAGATATTCTTTAAAATGTATATTCTCATTTTGTCATTGAAATCTTCTGAAGACCACTTTACTCTTGTACTCCATAGAAAAGATAGGAGAAATGGTAACAAAATATAAATATTTTGCCATACTTAAAAATTTTAGATCTTGAAATTCGAATGTACCGTACTGTCGGGAACTAAATACATGTCGTCACAAAAAATCTGGTGTGACAAGCACAGAACACAACTTTCGATTACCGAAAGTAAGAGAAAGTTGTGTGCTGTGCGCCAGTCACACCAGATTTTTTTACTTACTTTTTAAGACACACAACTCCATCTTATAGACAAAAACATGCGTACCAACTTCGCTCCTACCCCTCCTTAAGTTTTAAATATATTTGCATCCCTACTAAATAAAAAAAAAAAAACCTTTATCAAGGATTATTATTATTATTATTTTAATTTTATTTTGGTGTTAATAAATAAACGGCGGCGGTGGCGGCAGCATGAAAAGTGGCCCTTTTCCAATTCCATCACATCCCTTGTATGATGGACCCCCTTCCCTCCGCACCCCCTCCCCCCTGTTGTGAGAGCAAACAAATAATCATTTAATTAGGGCCGACAATAAAGCGGTCCTTGTGCCCGTGCTAAATGCTACGACAAACAGCACCAGGTGTTAGCAGGTGTGTGAGGAGGTGGAGTCAGTCCCTTAGGCCCTTAATTGGGAACATTCCAGCTAAAAAAAAAAATAAAAAGAAGAAGAAAATAAAAATAAAACGGAGAATAAAAGAGAAGAGATCATTTAATTGGCTTTGTTTGTTAATTGCAACTCAATAATAGATTTGTTAACATCTCCTCGACAATGAATGAAATGAATCAGCAGCAGCAGCAGCAACAACGGAATGGTTTAGTATGCAACAGATAACATTAAAATAGGGGGAGGGGGTAATCCCCTCCATCCTCTTAAATGAATATAATCTTCTTTAGCCCTATATATGATAGCGGAGTGTCCGTCTGTCCATCTGTCGCGCTTTGCTTAACTAACTTCCCATAATTTGAAAATGAAATTTTGCACTCTTATAAGTCAATTAATTGAAATTAGTAAATCTCTCAAATGAAAAATAATAAAAACTAGGCGCGAAGCCCGCCGAAGGGGGCCTTCGTCAGCTTAAAATTAATTTTCCAAAGTAATTGCCTATTAGAAAAGTAGGAATTAATAAATATTAAGTATTAGTAAGTAAAAAAATTATATAGGCCTATTGATAAGGTTTATTAAATTTATTTAATAATATTTAATTACTTTCTCTTACCTATGTATATATGTAATATATATATATAGTATTGGATTCATGTCAAAAATTCGATGTCGAGATTTTGATGGATATATACGTTTTGAGGTCCCCTGAATCCAAAAAAGTGGTTTTCGCGACATGGTCTGTCTGTGTGTGTGTGTGTGTGTGTTCAATTTTAAGCATGAAGGAATTGAGCTACGAAGTTGAAATTTTATATTTAAGTTAAACACCCCCCGGGACCGGAAAAATAAGCTTTTAATCAAAATCGGCCAAAGAGTACTAGTACTTTACTGATGTGCTTTTTCAGTTTTTTTCGATTTTCTCAAAATTCGCTCCAACGATTTTTTTTAAAATTCAAAAATCAATTAAGTTTTAGATTCTCTTTAAAATGTATATTCTCATTTTGCAATTGAAATCTTCTGAAGACCACTTTACTCTTGTATTTCATAGGGAAGGATAGGAGAAATGGTTGCCATGGTAACAAAATATAAATATTTTCCCATACTTATAAATTTTACATCTGAATTCATATGTTCCGTACTGTCGGGAACTAAATACATGTCGACACAAAAAATCTGGTGTGACAAGCACAGAACACAACTTTCGATTACCGAAGATTTTGTTTTCATCTTCTGGTTATAAATCAAATTGTTAATTTTCAATTATTATAGAATTTAATAATTTTCTAAATTAAGATTTATTAAATTAGGAGGGGACGGGAGCCTTCCCGGGACACAACAGCCAGGTAAAATAAAAAACGTTATGTTCTGTCGCCGACGTTTCGAGCGCTAGTCGAACTCATCATCTATTTTTGACAATTCTGCTTGCCCTGAAGATGAGTGCGACTAGCGCTCGAAATGTCGGCGACAGAACATAACGTTTTTTATTTTACCTGGCTGCTGTGTCCCGGGAAGGCTCCCGTCCCCTCCTAATTTAAATATCTACACCCATCAAACTCAACAATTTAAGATTCTTGTATATGGAATAAAAATAAATAAATTATCAAAATATTATTGAGTGAATGAATTTCAGGAATCTTTGTTCATTTTGATTAATTTCCTTTAGTGCACGTCACCTCCAAACTTTTCCTATATTTAATTTTATTAACTAACCAACCTGGTAAAAAATAAAATGGACCATGATCTTTTTCTATTCTTTTTGTGTGTGTGTGTGAATGAATGAATTTTCGATGAAGTATGATGAGTTGACTAGTGAAAGGGCAAGAGAGCAATCATATCGGAATTACCTCTCTCGAAGCTGTTACTCCGAATTCATTTAAGCATTAGAACAATGCCTCCCAGGTGGAGGGAAATCCACGGCCTCCACCTTCTTGACCCTTTAGGATTACTCATCCCTTGTGCTGTTGTTGTTGCTGATTAAATTCTTAGAGAGAATGCGAGCAATAAAAAATTAAAATGTAGGTAACGTTTTTTTTTTTTTTAAATTACTAATTAAATGCCAACACCCGGAATTTATTAAAACACTAGCCGCTCTATCCGCTTGCGGTGGGTCTTCTCCTTTTCTTAATCAAGTGTCGCAAATTTTCAAACCACTCGTATCAGGCAATAAAAATACGAATCTGGTTTATTAAAAAATACAATCAATCCTCTTATCCCTTGAAAAAAATCTATATATACAGTGGCGGAGTGTCCGTCTAATCTGTCTGTCTGGATCCAATCCAAGCCACATCCCTGATCTCTCTAAGGAAAAAAAAATAATTATATAACAATTTTTTTTATTACTAGCTGAGGTAGGGTTAATTGGACCCTGTTATGCAATGGTGTGTCAAAGACCAAAAAATTCAAAAATGAGTTAAGCACGGAATATTGTTTCAAATGCTTTAATTAATAGTATTTTTTTTATGAAATATGTCCTAAAAAAATTTATATTTAATGTTACTTGCACAATTGACAACAAAAATTATATATAATCCAATGTAAACAAAAAACTTTATTGTTGATTTTCTCAAAACTCGGTAGCTGGCGCTTGACACACTAATGCGTAACAGGGTCCAATTATGAAAAGACAATTATTATTATTCCATTCCAATTCAGTGCCTGCTTGAGGATTTGTTTACATTCATGGAATACACAAATGAAAAGAATACATAAATATTTCTCTATACATTTCCTATGGGAGAAATCGTAACTTTAAGAATTAATAACTCAAAAAGTTATAGGAATTTCTGGACCCGAGTATTTTTCCGGGACTCTCCATAACGCCCTCTATAAGACTGCAAAATTTCCCGTTTCAAAATTCCTAATCGGAAGTTGGTCAAACAGAGGGTGACAGACGGACAGACGGACACTCCTCAATTATTATATATAGATTATAGAACCACCAGTCTTTCTGTTTAGAAAAAAAAAATAATTTTCTCTCCCCTTCTCCCTCCCCATCTATCAAATATTTTAAAATTTTGAAAATCAAGCAAAATATTAAAGTCACTTTGAATGCTATGTCTGTTGTCTTGTGGATTTAACGTTTTAATTTTGTTTGGAAGGCATTTCGTTATTTTTTTTAATCATTTCACGTAATCTCGTCTATATTTAAAGATCCTAATATTAAGGGCAAATGAATAGATTCAAGATTCTTTTTTTATGTTGAATATATCCCTCTATTTCTGACGTGTACATGATGAAGTGGTAAGATAATTAAATTTAAAATTAATTAAAACGTCAGATGCTTATTTTTTATAATAATTGTTTAATCTCTTGGCGATCGATTTCGATATTATAGCATCCTCAGGCCAGCGTTATATATAATTGAAATTTTGAAAAATTAGTCGACATATATACCTGGTATATAGTCAAATTAAAAATTGTTTAAAGGTGATGGAGAGAAAAATACAAAACTATAAATCATATTTTTCTCTCCATCACCTTTAAACAATTTTTAATTTTACTATATTATATGTCGACTAATTTTTCAAAATTTCAATTATATATAACGCTGGCCTGAGGATGCTATAATATCGAAATCGATCGCCAAGAGATTAAACAATTATTATAAAAAATAAGCATCTAACGTTTTAATTAATTTTAAATTTAATTATCTTACCTTTCATTCTTTTTTTAGTTCTTAGGATTAACAAGAAACCTTTAAATACGCGTCCTTTGAATTCACATTTCAACTCCCTTATTGAGGATTTCTTTTTTTTTTTAACTTTATAAAGATGAAGAAGAGAGAGAGGGAGGGAGTTCCTGATTCACGCGTCATTCTGTCATCACAATATAAGAAACAGGATCTACAAAAATCCAAATCCTATTCTTTATTCGATTAAGAGGGTTCAGGAGCGACGTCTAAACGTACTTTAAAAAAAAACTAGACTATTATAAGGAATTTTTCAATGCGGTTTTTTTTTAAATGAATTAAATTCATAAGAGATTATTGGGACATCGAGCTATAATTTTTTTAATGACTTATTAAAAAATTATCGTAATTAATTGCTTTGTTATCAAGCAAATACAAAAAAACAATCTGTCCCAATAATCTTTAATTTTTTTAAATTTAAAAATGAATTTATTGTTATTATTAATCACATATTAATTAAGAAATTTTTAAAATAAGCTTAGATGATTTATTTAAAAATCAACTGTCAAATTAGTTCAGCATTCTTGCAATAGATGGCAGGCTAGTCTAACAGTCTGATCTCCTAATAGCCTATATCTGGCCTATATTTTTATGCTTTTATAAAAGATACATAATATATAATAACATTTATAAAGTATTTATTGTTAAAAGATCAATGAAAATCAACCAAATGCATTAAATATTATTAGCTACCATTCTGACATCTCTTGGCAAATTTTTGAATTACTTGATTTTTTGGGCATACTTTTTATGACACACTACGCCCTCTTATCGGGAAAAACATGCGTAACCACTTCGCTCCTATTCCGCCTTAAACGTTATTTCATTTCTTTGATTGTAATATTACAGAGAGAGATTTCTTAATAAAATAAAAACATACTAAAAAAAGAAAAAAACAAGAGGAAAATTTTTAAAATAAATTATAGTTCAAGGCCAAGGTTAACGTGATGTTTTTTTTTTTTTTTTTTTTTTTTTGCAAAGAGATGTTCTGAATGAAGTTGCTCTCTCTCTCTCTCTCCTGGGTTATTACCCTAGCTTATAAGAAAAAATATTCTTTTCTGGAGTCTTGAATTATATAAAAAAAATACATAGAAAGCTTCAGTTCTAATTAACTAGCTATCGCTCGGATAAACTAGTTGACTATGGGCCGGTTGCTTGATGTATGGGTAGCTAGTTGACCTATAGTTAGTTTTGAATGCAGAAACCCTCTTCAGTATTATAAATTTTATATCTTGAATTCTAATGTCGTACTGTCGGAAACAAATGGTGTGACAAGCACAGAACACAACTTTCAATTACCAAAGAGAAAGATGGGCGGCTAGTCACACCATTAACCAGGGAAATGGTGAGAAGGGGGGAGTATAAATTAAAATGACACGAGAGCACATCGTGATAGACTAGTATGAAAGGCAGGTCAGGTCGGGGACCCGGGGACTGACTGTGACGTTATTCATTTCCCTGGAAGAACGTACCGGTCACGTTCATAGAAAAACTATGAGCCTCTCTAATCGGACATTTGCATTGCAATTCCTGCCCGTGTCATATCCTTCCCTTGGGATTAGAAAAATAATCCATCGAATTATAATAAACAAGTAGGAAAATTTCGTTTTTTTTTTTCCCCCGCTTTAGAACTATTCAATTAAGAGTCGGAAAGTTTGACAACTTCGTTGCCTATTTATCTATTACATATAATAATAGCGGTGTGTCCGTCTGTCCATCTGTCATGCTCTGTTTGATCAACTTCCCGTTGCAATTTTGAAACGAAATTTTGCAGTCTTATAAAGGACGTTATGGAGAGTCCCGGAAAAATACTCGGGTCCCGAAATTCCTACAATTTTTTGAGTTATTAATTCCTAAAGTTACGATTTCTCCCCTAGGAAATGTATAGAGAAATATTTATGTATTTTTTGGATTTTTTGTATTCCTTGATTTACATTTTTTTGTTTATTAAGGTTGCCCTTGAGATAGGAATTTTGCTTCATGTATTTATTTCTAAATTATGTTGTATACCAATTTATTTACTTCCAAAAATGGTGATGCGTTCTAAATAGATTCATATGTTGAAAAAAAAAACGGTTTAAAACCGGTTTACCGATTTTCTACTTTGTAAAAAACAGAAAAACCGGTTTTCAAAATTTTCCGGTTTTTCCAAACCTTAATATTTATGTATTATTTTCATTCATATATTCTATGAATGTAAACAAATCCTCAAGCAGACACTGGATTGGAATACGTAGTAATAATTTTCTTTTTGCCCTCGGGGCTTGGTGTAGAGGTTAGCGTGCTAACCTCATATACCAAACGTCGCGGGTTCGGACCCCAGGCAGTCCGATGATTTTATTTAAGCCAATTGGATACCAAATAGCTTAAATAAGAATGCCTGGACCCCATATATGTATATTAAAATCAATAACGGTTATCGTAAATGTCTTATATGGCCTGAGTTTGCCGAAAAGACGAGTGTGAATGTGAGAGTGAATGAGAAAAAAGTGTGAATGTTTTATTATAAAAAAAAAAAAAAAATTTTCTTTTCGCCCCCGGGTTTGGCGTAGTAAGTAGCGCGCCTACCTCCTATACCAAACGTCGCGGGTTCGGACCCAGGCAGTCCGATGATTTTATTTAAGCCATTTGGATACCAAATGGCTTAAATAAGAATGCCTGGACCCCCAATAGATATATTAAACATGCGAGTATCGTTTAATGTCTTAAATGGCCTAAGTTTCCGAAAAGACTGTGCGTGAGTGTGAGTGTGAATGAGGAAAAAAGTGTGAGTGTTAAAAAAAAAATTATTTTCATAATTAAGAAAAGGCGGGGGTCCAGAGGGCGAAGGCCCCCTGGCAGGACGCGGCGCGGCTAGTTTTTTATATAATATTTTATATAATTAAATATCTCGATATATTCTATGAAATTTTGAAATCTTGAATCGTATTTTTTTTTACTTTCTCTTACCTATGTATATATGTATATATATATAGAGAGAAAGTATTGGATTCATGTCAAAAATTCGATGTCGAGATTTTGATGGATCTTCACATTTTGAGGTCCCCTGAATCCAAAAAGTGGTTTTCGCGACATGGTCTGTCTGTGGGTGGGTGGGTGGGTGGGTGGGTGGTGGGTGGGTGTGTGGGTGGGTGGGTGTGTGTGTGTTCAATTTTAAGCATGAAGGAATTGAGCTATGAGGTTGAAATTTTATATTTAATTTAAACACCCCCGGGACCGGAAAAATAAGCTTTTAATCCAAATCGGCCAAAGAGTACTAGTACTTTACTGATGTACTTTTCAGTTTTTTTCGATTTTCTCAAAATTTGCTCCAACGATTTTTTTAAAATTCAAAAATCAATTATTTTTTAGATGCTCTTTAAAATGTATATTCTTATTTTGTGATTGAAATCTTCTGAAGACCACTTTACTCTTGTACTCCATAGAAAAGATAGGAGAAATCGTTGCTATGGTAACAAAATATAAATATTTTCCCATACTTGTAAATTTTACATCTTGAAAATCGAATGTACCGTACTGTCGGAAACTAAATACATGTCGACATAAAAAATCTGGTGTGACAAGCACAGAACACAACTTTCGATTACCGAAGGTAAGAGAAAGTTGTGGCTGTGCGCCAGTCACACCAGATTTTTCATTACGAATACCTTCTGAATTACTGAATGGATTGTCCTAAAAATTTGCTCCAGGTCTACAGGCTATCGTTATAATTATTATAGCTGAGTTTCAAAAGATTTGGTTCAGAGGAAGCTTAGAAAACCGTGGTTTGCGATAATAATTTAAAATACATTTTTACCGCTCTCTGCGGACCGATTCACTTCTAGTTTCAATACCTCTTTAGTTCCACTTAAGACTATAAATTTGCCAAACCTCATTCTAATCCGATGAATAGTTCCAGAGATATAAGCAAAAAAAAAAAGCACATCACACACATACATATATACTGTACATACATAAACAAATTGATTGATAAAAAAAAAACGTTTCTAAAATTATCCATGAATGTTAATTCATAGAAAATAAGACACAACAAAAAAAAAAAATCAAATCAACCTTGATTAGCATACGCAGAGAATTATAAAAATAGAAAAATCTAAGAAATTCAATTATTATCTAGTTCTGTCTGTCTGTCTACATGTGTGTGACTCAACAAACGATTGCCAAAAAAAAGTCTAGAGTTGCCAGATATATATTTTTTTTTCGTTAAAGAGTTTGGGAAATTTTCTATTTTTCTCGCTCTCTTGTAATTACTTGTTCTTATTTTTTTTAATTATAGCTTTTGTTTTTTTTTATTTTTCCAGAAAGGCGAACGAACCACTAAACGAAGAAGCAAAAAGAAGAAGGTAAGTGAGAAAATGCAATCCATGGAAATTGCGTGCATAGGCAGGCAGGGAGGCAGGGAGGCCTAGTAGACAAGTGAGATGGAGAGTCCCATGCCACCGGGTGATTCAGAGGCTGGCGTCCGCCCAACAGGCGCCCAGAGAGACCTCGGAAGTTACCCTCTCTCCACTTGACGATCTCTCAATTCCCATACGGAGACCGAAATTATGGGGTTTTTACCTGAAGCAATCATTCTTTTTTTGCAAAGTGTTGAATGAGGTGAAAGATCTGTGTCTACAGGTAAAAAAATCATCTGATGGAGGTGTATAACTGATAATCAAGTCTATTCTCTAAAAACAGACGTTAAAAATTAAAATCAATAAATGGGTGTTAAAAAGTAATGTAAAAATCTGGTGTGACTGTCGCACACACACAACTTTCTCTTACCTTCGGTAATCGAAAGTTGTGTTCTGTGCTTGTCACACCAGATTTTTTGTGTCGACATATATTTAGTTTCCGCCAATATATTAGAATTAAAGATGTCAAATTTATAAACATGGGAAAATATTTATATTTTGTAACCATGGCAACCATTTCTCCTATCTTCTCTATGAAGCACAAGAGTAAAGTGTGCTTCAAACAATTTTGAGAGCAAAACGAGAATATACATTTGAAAGAGCATCTAAAAAATAATTGATTTTTGAATTTTAATCAAAATCGTTAGAGCGAATTTTGAGAAAATCGAAAAAAACTGAAAAAGTACATCAGTAAAGTACTAGTACTCTTTGGCCGATTTTGATTAAAAGCTTATTTTTCCGGTCCCGGGGGTGTTTAACTTAAATATAAAATTTCAACCTCGTAGCTCAATTCCTTCATGCTTAAAATTGAACACACACAGACACACACACACACACGACACACACACACACAGACACACACACAGACAGACCATGTCCGAAAATCACTTTTTTGGATTCAGGGGACCTCAAAACGTATATATCCATCAAAATCTCGACATCGAATTTTTGACATGAAACCAATACTTTCTCTCTATATATATATTACATATATACATAGGTAAGAGAAAGTAAAAAAATCAGCGTTAAAAAAATGCTATTGTCTAAACAAAGTTTAGCGTGCTAACCTCGTATACCAAAAGTCGCGGGTTCGGACCCCAGGCAGTCCGATGATTTTATTTAAGTCATTTGGATACCAAATGGCTTAAATAGAAATGCCTGAACCCCAAATATGTATATTCATCTCTATAACGGATATCGTAAAAGTCTTAAATGGCCTAAGTTGCCGAAAAGACAGTGTGAATGTGAGTGTGAATGAGAAAAAAGTGGGAGTGTTAAAAAAAAAAAAAGTTTTAACAGCGAGGTTAACTTTTTAGGTTAAGGACGTCATTGTTATTTTAAACACGACGTTAAAATATTAAAGGCACCCCCTAGACATGGCATTAATTTTTAACACTATATACTAAATCTTAACACTTTGGCTTCCCATTCACATTCACACACACACGTCTTTTCGGCAACTCAGGCTCTACGATATCTGTTATTGATTAATATACAATATGGGGGTCCAGGTATCCAAATGGCTTAAATAAAGTCATCGGACTGCCTGGGGTCCGAACCCGCGAGCTTTTGGTATACGAGGTCAGCACGCTAACCCCTACACCAAGCCCCGAGGGCAACATCTTTGGCTTTAAAGTTTTAGTTTACAAAATAGGCAAAGAAGTGTTAAAATGAATTAATGTTTTGATAAAATGGTGGATGCCGTCCAAATTAATACAATTAAATAAAAGCAACTTGTGTTTTCACATACTAACTGTCACATTCCGTCCAAGAAAGAAAACACAAGTTGCTTTTATTTAATTAAAAGTTAACGTTTTTGCTTGGAGAATAGACCTGATTATGTAGGGGAGAGCGGGGCACTTTGTCACAATTTTCACTTGTGATTTTTTCCAAATTTGAGCCAAAACAAATATGTAAATAAATGCTGCATATCTTTGTACAAGTTATGTAAAATAACCAACTTTTCTACCAAATATCTAAATATGGATTAATAAGCTTTTCCCTAAGCACTTCAGGTGTGACAAAGTGCCCCCATGGCAGGGTACTTTGTCACAAGGAAGGAACAAAGAATATAATAAGAATTACGTCCCTCGGAACTCAACACATTTCCTTAAGGGTGCCCATAACTAGTGAATTCTTCTTCTTCTATCTTCGCCTTAATCCCACGTGCGGGGTCGGCGGGAAAGGGATCTGCAGAATGGGTTATTTACGACCGGAAGAAATAGAACAGGCCGGCCCGTCGCACGGTCTGAAGCCTGTTGAAAATATAGAAGGAAAGGACAGACATGTAAAGAACAGAAGAACTGTCAGTCCCAGCTCGGGTAGGTCGTGGTCGCCATCCACGTACCCACAAGACGTGGGCCCCTGAGCAAGTCCATAACTAGTGAATTACCCTACTATTTTTTGAGACAACAATTACGGCAGCTCTGGTTGTCTAACTTCACGGCGCTATTCTCTAAGGATGTCGGTTAATATTGAAACTGACTGTACACTGAAACATATCACCTCGTGTTAGAGTCGTAACTACATTGACTGCACCTTGACCCCCATTGACCCCTCCCACCCACAGGAACAAGAATGACGCCCCTCCTGGAGGGGGAACGATTTTTTTTTGCGGAATCAAATTTTGTACGGAAATTTTTCTTTTTGCGGAGCCAAATTGATCCGTGCCGCGGAAAATTTTGCACCCGGGTCTCTGCGCCCTTTAACCTGCTGCGCCCCCCCCCGCATCGAGGGGTCTGCCTCGTATATTTTGTTTTAATTTTTCTAAAAAAAAAAAAACTTATTACATAACAAGCCTCTTCCTTGTTATTATATTTTCTATTTTTCATTTAAAAAAAAGTAAATTTGAATAAATTCTCACCTAAATATTTGTTTACTCAATTTTATTACATTAGCACGTCTATTTAAATGAGTCAGAAGTAATTTAAATAAATTAAATAGAGTTATAAATTCTCTGAGAGAGAGAGAGAGAGAGAGATGCAGGAATTAATTTAATCCTTTAAGAGTTCCCCCCGCAGCAAAAACACTTCATCACTCACATTTGACAGCCTTAAATGATTTTCAAATGAATCAACCCCATTTAACATCTCATAATATAATTAACATCTCTCTCTCTCTCTCTCTCTCTCGCAACAAGCGGTAATCAAAAAGCATAGATATATAATTAAGAATCTGAAAGGATTCCAGAAAATGAATGCGTTGCATATATACAGAAAAATTTGTAAGATAAAAATCTCTCTGAGAAGATGTTTATTTTTTGAGGTTTTTCCAATAGGTGATGTGATTCTTAAATTATTAATATAGAGCAGGAATTTTTTTTTGAATAATAATTATTTTAATCATTTAAAAAGAAGAATTTAAAAAGCGCTATTCTTAAGAATTTTACTACTATTCCGTTATTTTTTTTTTTTTTTTAGTGAATTTACTAAAACACAAGTTTGTATGCCTTCCCCCACCCCCCTCCTTCTTTTTCACTCACACGAAAATTGGGTCAGTACCATAGGAAAACTGTTTAATACTTTCTCTTACCTCTTATATGTTAATATATAGAGAGAGAAAGTATTGGATTCATGTAAAAAATCGATATCGGAGATTTTGATGGATATACATGTTTTGAGGTCCCCTGAATCCAAAAAAGTGGTTTTCGCGACATGGTCTGTCTGTCTGTCTCTGTGTGTTGTGGAGATAGGCGGAAACGCCCAAGGGCCACTAGTGAATGTGTGAGATAGTGTGTGTCTCTGTGTGTTCAATTTTAATCATGATGTAATTAAGTTACTAGGTTGAAATTGTATGCTTAAGTTAATAAGCTTTTAAACAAAATCGACCAAAGAGTACTAATACTTTACTGATGTAATTTTTCAATTTTTTTCGATTTTCTCAAAATTCGCTTCAACTATTTTGTTTAAAATTCATAAATCAACTATTTTTTAGATGCTCTTTAAAATGTATATTCTCATTTTGTCATTGAAATCTTTTGAAGACCACTTTACTCTTGTACTTCAGAGGAAGATAGGAGAAATGGTTGCCATGGTAACAAAATATAAATATTTTCCCATACTTATAAATTTTACATCTTTAATTCAAATGTACGTACTGTCGGAGCCTAAATATATGTCGACACAAAAAATCTGGTGTGATAAGCACAGTACACAACCTTCTCTTGACGAAGGGTTAGAGAAAGTTGTGTGCTGTGCGACCAGTCACACCAGATTTTTTTTTATTTATTAAGAAATGATTTTGTGCCAAAATTGATTCTAATAATATTCTAAGGATTAAATAAAAAAAAAAAAAAATAGCATAATTATATTTATTTCTGAAATTAATAATAACAATAATGATGGCTCATTTCAGAATTATTGAGTGAATGAATTTCAATAATAACAATTAGCCTCCCGCTGAAGTGAACATGATGTTCAATAACATTTATTTGAAATGTTTTGATAAGCCTAGCTAACAAAATTTAAAAATTAAAAAAAAAAAAAAATAGTTAATAATATTTTTTTGAATTAACTCTCCATTATTAACATCACATGAAAAAATCTGGTGTGACTGTTCGCACAGCAAACAACTTTCTCTTACCTTCAGTTATTGAGTGACTTCTCTGTACTTCTCACTACAGATTTTTTGTTTGGACATATATTTAGTTCCGACAGTACGGTACATTTGAATTCAAGAAATAAAATTTATGCACATGGGAAAATATTTATATATATTTCAGATGGAATATTCTTCATTAATTTATGATATTTCTCAACAAGCAAAGCGCCCCCTTGTGGCATAACACAGCGGTCCATAAAACGTGTATTTCCATCAAAATCTATTATTATGTACATAAATAGGCAAGGATAAGCTAAAAAAAACCACATCCTAAAATTTTTCCTTTATGGCCAAATTCTTCAAATGTTTATTCTTCGATTCACAATTGAATATTTTTAAGATTAGTCAGACTATTTTGTTTTAAAATTTATTCTACCAGTATATAACACCTAACATAATACATTTATTATATAGAGGGAAAGTATTGTGTTCATATAAAAAATTCGATGTGGAGATGCTGAGATCCTCTTAGTCCCAAAAATGGTCTTTGAGAACAAAATATCTCAAGAGCGAAAAGAGCTAAAAGGATTGAAATTTTATATGTATCTTTTAGTACAAGAAAGTAAAAATATAGACAACTGAAATTCATTCTTTCACTCAATAAATTAAATAAGACAGTTATTTTTGTTCCTTTTGAAAACTAAAACATTTTATACGTATTACAATATTATTTATTTTAAAATATTTTAAATAAAATTAGATTTTTGTTTTTAAAAACCTCTTATTATAGTTTACGGTATAAGTAATTTTTTTTTTTTTTTTTAGAATATTTCTAATAAATTCAACTGATTGTTATGAGGGCTAGACACAAACGTCTTAAGGCCAATTTTCACTAGGTCGTGCCGCTGCTGTTCCCCTGCCGTGCGATACCGCCTGCCGAAATCGCTCAAACGGACTTGCTATTTAAATAGCATGGAGAGCGGCAGACGGCACGACCTAGTGGAAATTTACCTTTAATTATTATATATGAGTTTCAAAAGATTTCCTCCAGTGGAAGCTGAGAAAATCGTATTTGGTGATAATAATAATTTACAGTCATTTTCACCGCTCCCTGCGGGCCGATTCACTCTTCGCCTTAATATCTTCTTAAGAATACTTATCAGTATAAATTTTCCAAATTTCATTCTAATCCGATGAATTATTGCAGAGATATAACCAAAAAAAGCTAGAAAATCACATTAAGAATTATTTTGTTGCATTTCTGGGGTCTTTATGACCCGAAACATAAATATATATAAAAAAAATTCATTATTGATAATATATTTGCGGAAACCCAATAGTATTTGGACCACTACATAGACATTTCGTTCTCAATAGTGGACATCTTCAGGAGATGGAAGCTAGTCTCATAAGAATATACAACATTTAAAATAGCCGATACTGTGGATGATCAATTCCAGAACCAAAACGTCAACGGGAGGTTAATTGTTATTATTGAAATTCATTCACTCAATAATTCTGAATTATTGTTATTTATTTTGGATTCATTCATTCCCTCAATAATTGTAAATTGAGACATCATTATTGTTATTATTAATTTCGGAAATAGATAAAATACCTATCGTCATCAAGGAAGAAAGCCACATCATATCACAAATATCTAACTGATGAGATTATTAAATAAACAGCAGCACAACACATGTATTACAAATGTAGTAGTAGAAGAAAAAAAAGTATGCACGTCTTCTTCTTCATCTATTGCCAAAAACGGAAAACTGAACAGATTTCGAAATAAGCAGATGCAAAGAAAGGATCTGAGTCACCCTTAGAGCACTTTAATTTTTTTTTTGCTTGACTGCGTTTATCCCAGACCATTAAGAAAAGGGATCAAAACCACCGAAATTGTAGAGAAACAACGAAGAAGAATAAAATTTTAAATATAGAAGGTATTGAGGCTTAAATCCTGTATTTTTATAAATAAACGGATTTTATCTGGTGATTTTTGACATCCTCTTAGAAGAGGAATTATTTATTTTCGAATTTTTAACAGATAATACCCCCGGGGAGGGTCGGATGATCCGAGAGTTAAGGGAGCCTACAAGTATTACGTAACGCAATTATTGAAGATTTTTGACCCTCCCCCCCCCTCTAGACGTTACGTAAAGCTCAAGTGGCCATATTTATCTAAAAATCACAATTATGTTGCGCAAAGTATCGGAAAGTCGCTAAAATACCAGTTACGTAACGCGTTGTTCAACCCCCCTCCCCTCCTTGTAACGCATGGTAACGTTTTGCGAGACCCCCCTCCCCTAAATTGCGTTACGTAATACTTGTACGCTCCCTAAGCTATATATATTATGTACTATTGCCAGGGCCGCAGTCAGACTTGACGGGCCCCGGGGCTACTTGCTAATACGGGCCCTCCCCCCCATTAAAAAAAAACAGTTTTTTTAGTATAAAAGGCTATTGTGCCATTCATGCCAACAATTTTTACACACTTTTTGACACAACTTTTAGAGAGAGAGTTACAATAATTTATCGAGGCCAGATCCGGACAGGGGATTTCCGGGGGATCTGGGGGTATGGAAAATTTTTTAAAAATTAGCCACTGAAATCTGCGTTTTTAGCTATCCTGAGTCGTGAAAAATATCAAACTTGATTTGAGGTTAAAAGGACCGGGCCCCCTGAGGAAAAAAATTTCAAGAAAATAATTTTTTTAATTGAAATTTTAAGAAAAATTTAAGCTTAAAGGGCCCGGGCCCCCTGATGAAAAAAATTTCAAGAAAATGATTTTTTTAATTGAAATTTTAAGAAAAATTTAAGCTTAAAGGGTCCGGGCCCCTGAGGAAAAGAATTTCAAGAAAATGAAAGTGAAAATGAAAATTTTTTAATTGAAATTTTAAGAAAAATTTAAGCTTAAAGGGCCCGGGCCCTCTGAGGAAAAAAATTTCAAGAAAGTGATTTTTTTAAT
The DNA here is from genome assembly GCA_023213315.1 of Euborellia annulipes. Lineage (NCBI taxonomy): Eukaryota > Metazoa > Arthropoda > Insecta > Dermaptera > Anisolabididae > Euborellia > Euborellia annulipes. The sequence continues at coordinate 56,503 of JAKCPI010023174.1, read as the reverse complement.
TGAAATTTTAAGAAAGGAAAAAAATTTCAAGAAAATGATTTTTTAAATTGAAATTTTAAGAAAAATTTAAGCTTAAAGGGCCCGGGCCCCCTGATGAAAAAAATTTCAAGAAAGTGATTTTTTTAAATTGAAATTTTAACCATGAAAATTATTTTTTAGAATTTTAAGGTGGGAGCGCAATGGACCCGGGCCCCCTCGGAGGGCCCGGGCCCCGGGATATAGCCCCCCTGCCCCCCTGTCTGCGACCCTGACTATTGCTCTTGAATACTAAAATGTTAAAATGATATTGTAATTTTAAAAGTTGCCCTTTTCCCTGTTATGTTATAGCTCTGAAGATGGCCTCGATCGACTCTGAAACGTTAGCTTAATAGCCTTATATAAAGGAAATAAATTTCTTTTCTACATCCTTCTACTCATCAACGAATATACAATATTTCAAATAGCTGATATTGAGGATGATCAGCAGAAGGCTAATTGTTATTAATGAAATTCATTCACTCAATAATTCTGAATCGAGACATTATTATTGTTATTATTTAAGATTTCAGAAATAAAATAGATACTAATTAAATCTCACTAATATTTTTAAATTTTCATTCACTGTTAGAAAATTGCTCAGGGGCCCACATCTTGTGGGTACGTGTAATGGCGACCACGAGCTACCCGAGCTGGGACTGGCAGTCCTATTCTTTACATGTCAGTCCCTTCCTTCTATATTTTCAACAGGCGTCAGACCGTGCGACGGGCCGGCCTGTTCTATTCCTTCCCGGTCGCAAAAAAAAAAACCATTCCGCCGACCCCGCAACGTGGGAATAATACGGGCAAAGAAAGAAGAAGATTCACTGTTAGAAAAACCAAAATGTATAACTTGATAGTAGAAATATATTTTTCTAGTTTTTATGTACCCCTCACCTCCACTTGTGTAGTACACAAGTTAACAAATGGAACAATTTCGCTAAGACAATGACTTTTTTTTCGCAATTTTTTACTATTAAAAATTTAATGAATTATATGGACGATGTTATGCACGAAGGAACCAAGCGCCATTAGCCTAGATCTAAGAGAAAGGGCATTTCATTTGCACAATTGTAAACAAAACCAATGACAATTTCTTGTTTTATACAAAAAAATTGCTTGGAGTTATAATGTTGTGATTTAAATCTTTTTACCAACAAGATCTGAATTTCGATCATAATGGCGCTTGGTTCCTTTATGCATAACATGATCCATATGAGCCTGCAATCCTGACAAGTAATAATTGAGAATTAATATTTTAAGCCCTAAAACACAAGGTAATAGTTTTTTTTTTTTTAATTTCTTCATCCTTCATTGCCCTAATCAGTTTTGCCCAAACCTCAGACTGAAATTCATATTTTTGTTAACTCAATATTGAGTCAATTAATTTTGTTCTAAATGATTTTTTTCATTTATTTAGAGTTGGCTACCAGTTCGTTTACATAAAAAGAAAAAAAATCAATCGATACTAGGGATGAAACGATACCACTGAGGTATCGATACTTTTACTCGATACAGGTATCGGTCGCAAAGTATCGAGTACCTACTCGGTATCGATTGAAAAATATCGATACTTACTCCTATCGGTCAATTTTTTCGTACAATTAAAGATATGCAAAAACAGCAATAAGTACTGATATTATACTGTATTTATTGATATAATAAAACAAAAACAATTAGTATATAGTAGCATATCGAATAGAACAAAAAAAAAAATCAAGATTCGCACGGACTTTGCAGCCAGGAGAAAAAAATATTTTATTTAATTTCTATTTGCCGACGTTTCGGTTGCCAAACACGACCTTCATCATCGGAAACCTCCGAGTAGCAAGTATATGATAATATTTTTGTATATATCAAAGTAAAAGAAATTGTATTAATATATAATTGCAATGAATATTAAAATACCTAAGATCGTGTATAATTGACAATATTGGGGGTCGTGATTGGAGACCGAAACTTCGACAAATAGAAATTATATAAAAGATTTTTTATTTAATTTTCTGGCTACCAAAGTCCCTGCGAATCTTGATTAAATCTCCACAGCCATTCAACGTCAAGTTCTTGAAAAAAAAAAAAAAATTATGATTAAGAAAAAGATTCAGTTTTAGAGATACTACCCAAAAATAATAATTTTTCATGATGTTTCCCTGTTTAATCATCGCGTACGTGGACCGAGTATCGATACGAGTATTTTTGACCGATACTTACTTGGTACTCGATTCCAAAGTATCGATTTCAAAAGTACTTTGTATCGAAAGAAAAGTATCGAGTAAGTACTTGTATTTACTCGTATCGTTTCATCCCTAATCGATACTAGAGCCATGCACGGGTATGGGCAAGCCCGTAGGCCCGTAGCCTATTTCGGGTGGGTACGGGTGGGCCTGAAGAATGGTAAAAAAACACGGGCGGGAAGTAAAAAAAAAATACGGACATTGGCCGGTACGGGCCAAAAAAATCGGCCCGTGCAGGGCACTAATCGATACTAATAGAACAATCGACGTGACTAGATAGATACAAGTTTCACTTCTCTAGCGTGTTGTTATATGAACATTTAAAAATAAACGTATAAATTAACGAGTAGGTGTATGGCACGTGGGTGGCACAAAATTTCTAAAATTAGTAAGAAAAAAAAATAATTAAGATATCTCTCTTATATTTATATATTTGTGATTTCTCTGAATTTTATCGTTATCAAAATAGGAAGTGCAACTAGAAAAAAAAAAAAACATAGAAGAGAGAGGGGGAAATTAGTCAGGTGTGTGAGTAGGTGGACGTAGGTGTTTGTAGGGTAAGGTAAAACCGGAAATTGCCTCTCTCCTTACGATTACGATGACGACTTACGTCAAGTCAAGGGCCAATCGATCGATCAATGAATGAATGAATGAATGAATATGAATGAAATCGCCCTCGATTTCATTCATTCATTCATTATTTGCTACTCTTGTATTTACACCCCTCCCTCTTCGCCCACCCCTACAAGGACAAGGCCTCCGCTAAAACAGTCCACTTAATACATAATAAGAAGAATTTTGTCTTGAAGAAAGATTAAATGTTTTCAAAACGTTATAAATTAATTTAATTTTTAATAAATGACACTCGTTTATGTGATGTATAGTATAGGTCTAGAGGTCTAGGGTTACAAAAGCAGAGACTGATTTGTCTTTAAATATTTTATTGAGCCGAAGTTTCGGTTTCATCTTCAGAAGAGTATATATAAATATTGCATTAGGCGCCTATATTTAATGACAATTACAATACTATATATATTCAAGTAAATACATTTATTTCACATACTTTTGATGTTTCGGTAGCAAAACGCTTCCTTTCTCAGGACTCTTTTCGTGGTCATTGTTATTGTCTTTAAAATTAATCATAACCAGGCTTCTCTATATAAAATTATCTGTAACCATAACCATAATTATCTTCTGAGTTTGAAAAAGCAACATTTACATCCCCCTGCTCAATCGATCACCCGAAATTATTTTTTACGCTACGAAAAAAAAAGTCTATAAGTACATTTACATAAGGAGGTTATTATTATTATCAAAAAACTAACAAAATCGGTAAAAAAAAAAATATATATATTAATTTTACAAATGAATAAAATTGCATTCAGATCGGAAAATTGAATTATTCATTGGATCAACATCATAAACAACTCTGTAAAAAATCGGAACTACCAGATTTGATGTAAATTATGTGTGATATCCCCTCCCTCCTTACCGCTACTCTACCCTCCCATTCAGCTGATAAATTCTTTAACTAACAAACAAAACACTTTTTAGCTCTCACTCTGAAACATTTTAAGGGGGAACGGGAGCGAAGGTGTTACGCATGTTTTTCCCGATAAGATGGCGTTGTGTGTCATTAAAAGTATGCCCAAAAAATCATGTAATTCAAAAATTTGCCAAGAGATGTCAGAATGGTAGCTAATAATATTTAATGCATTTGGTTGATTTTCCAAAAAATCAAAAATATATTATAACAACACCCCTAAAAAAAATTATAATTTACATTCAAAAAATATAAATAATAAATAATCAAAAAAAATTATAAATTTACATTAAAAAAATTTTATAAATATATTTTAACTAAATTTTGTTTTTATAGCGGGCCAAAAAAATATAAATTTTGATTTCAACAAATTTGTTTTGGCCGAGGCCAAAAAAACAAGTTGGGGACCCAAAGACAAATTTCATAAATTTGAATTTAACAAATTTTGTTTTATTTGAGCCCGCGGGCCCAGAAAATCAATTTGATTTTACAACTGTTTGCCCGCCCGGCCAAAAAAATTTAAAGTTCAAAACATTGATCTTTTAACAATAAATACTTTATAAATGTTATATTATATATTATATATGTGCTTTTATAAAAGAATAAAACTATAGGCCAGATATACGCTATTAAGGAATCGGTTGTTAGACTAGCCTGCCATCTATTGCAAGAATGCTGAACTAATTTGACAGTTGATTTTTAAATAAATCATCTAAGCTTATTTTAAAAATTTCTTAATTAATATGTGATTAATAATAACAATAAATTCATTTTTAAATTTAAAATAAATTAAAGATTATTGGGACAGATTGTTTTTTTGTATTTGCTTGATAACAAAAAATTTAATTACGATAATTTTTTAATAAGTCATTAAAAAAATTATAGCTCGATGTCCCAATAATCTCCTATGAATTTAATTCATTTAAAAAAAAACCGCATTGGAAAATTCCTTATAATAGTCTAGTTTTTTTTTAACTACGTTTTTTTTTCTTTACTTTTGAGATTAGGGATTTGATGAAATTTGTATTTCCGTTAAAATTTTTAATTTTCAACATATTTCTTTCTAAATTTGATTGGATCTATGTTCATAAACAAAATTTTTTGTTCTACAGTATTTGTTATTTACCGTTTAAGATTTAAATGCAAATTTAAAGTAGAAATCCCATGATTCAAAATAGTCTTTATAATTATGTTAATTATAGAGAGCAATTAATAGTAATGGAGTTTTTTTTTTGGCATTAAATTTCCCAATGAGCAAGCGATAAGAAATTAATTTATTGAATCAATTAACATGTTGGGAAATTTGTGTGTGCTTCGGGATTGAATGTCAAGCAGTTAGATGTTCGGGGTCGACAAATGCTACGCCTATCACGTGGCCAACGTTACTTTAGCCCCTTTATTCTTTGCAATAATTATTGATTAAAGGGAGATTCTTAGAAAACTATGAGTTATTTTATAGCTCTACTAAATAACCCTTTTTTGCTGACTGACTGGCTGTTAGAAATAAATAAAGAACCTCTAGCTCAACATCCTGAAAGGCCAAGGCGGTTTTGAGGTGTTGTATGCACTGTAAAAAAAAATATGAATTTTCAATCATTTTTCATATACTTCGGTGATTTAATTTTAATATACCCAGGATATGAAATAAAATTAATATAAAAGTTTATGAACAAATTACCAACTTTTAAACTTATCTTTTTCTTTGTGTGCCGCCAAATTTTGAAATCGTTAAAAGTGTACCGCGACAAGTTGAGAATCACTGGTCTAAACGTTCTCAAATAACTCGACTACCTCAAGGAATTTTTATTAATATTATTTTATAATTATTTTAAGGAAACTTGAAATTATTCTTTTAAAATTTATTCCACAAATCTAAATTTATTAAATTCTGGTTTGAAATTCGCGCTCTAAACTATTTAAATATTTATGAAGTATATTAAAATCATACTAATTAAATAATTTTTATAAAGTAATTCAACTAAATAGCTATAAAAATTCAAATTAAAATTAACAATTTTTACCAAAATAATTAATTTTAAAATATACAAGAAATTTGTTAGGTTGGCAACAAATTGAACTTTCTTATATACCCGATATGAATATTCATAAACAGTTTATGTAACAGACTTCCTATACTTGTATATGAAGTTTTCTTGAAAATTTTTAACAGTGTGATCAGTACAACGGGACCTCTCAACCTTTATCTTGGTTTTCTAGATCGGAGAGGGCCGCTACTTCTTAATTCAAGTAGCTCCCCAATTTTAATCACGTATTCTGGGTGTAACTCGTACCAGACCCCAGAGAAAAATTCTCTTATCAGGCCCGGGAGTCTCCCCGGCAGTGGCCAGGCGTGCTAACCACTCCTCTACTGAGAGTCTTAGAAATAATAAATAAATAACAATGAGGGAAAATTTACTCCAGGGGAGAGGGATCATTTCGTATGAAATTTCTAAAATAAAAAAAAAAAAAAATTTTATTTATTTTTTATTTGAAATTCCTATTGGAATTCCTATTTGAATTTACATTATTTCCTATCTTCAACTCCTCCTCTTTCGTTCGTTCCTAGCTAATGAACTTAATCCTTATTTCTGCTTCCACCCGGTTTCTTTTCTCCAACCTCTTCATGCTATGGAGGATGTCCTGGTTTGGGGAGGGACTCCCTGAATACCGAAAAATGCATCACTGAGAGGGAAACCTTTTTTACGTCCCTTCCATAGGACGGGATATCACAGCAACTCCCTCTCCTTGTAGAGTTGCCAGGGAGCTATTGTAGTGAGATCTAAAATTCCAATTGCCCTCGGGCTTGGTGTAGGGGATGGCGTGCTAGCCTCGTATACCAGGAGTCGCGGGTTCGGACCCCAGACAGTTTGAGCCGGTTTGAGAATTTGTTTGCATTAAATAAATATTTTTATTTAATGAAAAAATCCCGCAAGTCCAGGATTTGAACGCGGATCTTCTTTTTCAAAGCCAACTCTTTATTTTATTTTTTTATTTGAGGGAAAAGCCATAAATTATGGCATAAAAACCCTCAATAGCCTACAAAAAAAAACATTCCCCGTTTAGTTACCCCTGGTGCATCGTGCACGGAGGCACGCACCAACCCCAGTACCGGTATCTAGCATAATTGCCATCAACCCGGTTCAATTGTTGGGAGTGAGAGGCCCTTCACCTCTTTACTCCCCAAAGATCAGTCCCTTTCGGGACTGGTCCCTCCCAGAATCTTTCCTCTCAGAGAGCAATCCCGACTCCTTAGCCCTCTACTCCTAATTAAAAAAAAAAAATGCCCTCGGGGCATGGCGTAGAGGTTAGCGTGCTAACCTCATATACCAAACGTCGCGGGTTCGGACCCCAGGCAGTCCGATGATTTTATTTAAGCCAATTGGATACCAAATGGCTTAAATAAGAATGCCTGGACCCCTATATGTATATTTATTAATAACGGATATCGTAAAAAGTCTTATATGGCCTCAGTTGCCGAAAAGACTGTATGAATGTGTGTGTGAGTGTGAATGAGAAAAAAAAAAAAAAAAAAAAAAAAATTAAAAATCTGGTGTGACTGGCGCACAGCACACAACTTTCTCTTACCTTCGGTAATCGAAAGTTGTGTACTGTGCTTGTCACACCAGATTTTTTGTGTCGACATGTATTTAGTTCCCGGCAGTAGGGAATATTTGAATTCAGATGTAAAGTATGGGAAAATATTTATATTTTGTTACCATGGCAACCATTTCTCCTATCTTTCCTATGAAGCACAAGAGTAAAGTGTGCTTCAAACAATTTTGAGGGCAAAACGAGAATATACATTTGAAAGAGCATCTAAAAAATAATTGATTTTTGAATTTTAATCAAAATCGTTAGAGCGAATTTTGAGAAAATCGAAAAAAACTGAAAAAGTACATCAGTAAAGTACTAGTACTCTTTGGCCGATTTTGATTAAAAGCTTATTTTTCCGGTCCCGGGGGTGTTTAACTTAAATATAAAATTTCAATCTCCTAGCTCAATTCCTTCATGCTTAAAATTGAACACACACACACCCACCCCCCACCCACCCACACACCACAGACAGACCATGTCGCGAAACCACTTTTTTGGATTCAGGGGACCTCAAACGTGAAGATCCATCAAAATCTCGACATCGAATTTTTGACATGAACCAATACTTTCTCTCTATATATATATTACATATATACATAGGTAAGAGAAAGTAAAAATTTAATTATATAAGAATGTTTATTATTTTTCATTTGAGAGATTTTATTATTAAAATTAATTAATTAATTTATTATTAAAATTAATTAAAATTAATTGGGTTTTATATTTCATAAACTTTCCATTGAGTAATTTTTTTTACTTTCTCTTACCTATGTATATATGTAATATATATATAGAGAGAAAGTATTGGTTTCATGTCAAAAATTCGATGTCGAGATTTTGATGGATCTTCACGTTTTGAGGTCCCCTGAATCCAAAAAAGTGGTTTTCGCGACATGGTCTGTCTGTGGGTGGGTGGGTGGGTGTTCAATTTTAAGCATGAAGGAATTGAGCTATGAGGTTGAAATTTTATATTTAAGTTAAACACCCCCGGGACCGGAAAAATAAGCTTTTAATCAAAATCGGCCAAAGAGTACTAGTACTTTACTGATGTACTTTTTCAGTTTTTTTCGATTTTCTCAAAATTTGCTCCAACGATTTTTTTTTTAAATTCAAAAATCAATTATTTTTTAGATTCTCTATAAAATGTATATTCTCATTTTGTGATTGAAATCTTCTGAAGACCACTTTACTCTTATATTTCATAGGAAAGATAGGAGAAATGGTTGCCATGGTATCAAAATATAAATATTTTCCCATACTTATAAATTTTACATCTTGAATTCAATTGTACCCTACTGTCGGAAACTAAATACATGTCGACACAAAAAATCTGGTGTGACAAGCACAGTACACAACTTTCGATTACCGAAGGTAAGAGAAAGTTGTGTGCTGTGCGCCAGTCACACCAGATTTTTTAACCCTCTATTTATTTAGAAATTCCAACTAAAAATTGATCATAGAAAGTTATAGACGGATATACCTGTATAGATATTTCCGAACATCATTATTTATTTATTTTTTTCTAATCAAAAATTCCTGATTGTCTCATCATGAAAGAACGAGAGAGAGAGAGAGAGAGAGAGAAAAAACGAAGTGATTAGGATTAATTATAGTCAAATGAATGTCACCTGGGATGTCCCAGAGTCTGACATTTATTTGCACTTTGTCCCTAAAATCAACCTTGGAATTCACGTGTAGGCCCAGGGTTTTTTTTTGGTACCCAAATTTTATGTGTGTTTAATATTGTATGTATATTTTGTTTGGATAATGTAATTCTAGTGTTGAGAATAAAAACCAATATAATTATTATACTTACTTACTTTCTATTATTGATTTATAGAAAAAAATTCGGCCAAAGAGTATATATACTTTGCTGATGTACTTTTTCAGTTTTTTTTTCGATTTTCTCAAAATTCGCTCCAACGATTTTGATTAAAATTCAAAAATCAATTATTTTTTAGATGCTCTTTAAAATGTATATTCTCATTTTGCTGTTGAATTCTTTTGAAGCACACTTTACTCTTTGTACTTCATAAGAAAGATAGGAGAAATGGTATTTATTTTCCCAGATTTATAAATTTTACATCTTAATATACCGGTTGAAACTAATTATATGTCAAATAGTTAAATATTTTCGAGATTTATATATTTGAATTAGATATTAGTATTCAAAACATCTCGATTCGTTTCAAAGTTAACCAAGACATAGAGATATATATCTAACAAAGATGTAAGTGTTATTTATTGGTGAGGCCAAATACCCATAGCCCCTAGGAATCGAACCCAGGATCTCCGCCTTTCCGGGGTATAGGCGTGCTGTCCATTACACCAGGCCACCGGACCCTCGACCGTGCAATGGACAGCACGCCTATGCCCCGGAAAGGCGGAGATCCTGGGTTCGATTCCCAGGGGCCATGGGATATTTGGCCTCACCAATAAATAACACTCACATCTTTGTTATATATATAAATATATGTCAACACAAAAAAATCTGATGTGACAAGCACAAAACACAACTTTCCATTACCGAATGTAAGAGAAATTTGTGCGTCCAGTCACACCAGATTTTTTTAAAAAGAATCTCTCTAGGAGAAATGCTTGTCATGGTAACAAAATATGAAATTTCTTCTCATGTTTACGCCCTCGGGCTTGGGGTAGGGGTAGCGTGCTGGCCTTCTATACCAAGGGTCGCGGGTTCGGATCCTAGGTAGTTCATTTGGATACCAAACGACTTAAATAAGAATGCCTGGACCCCAAATATGTATATTAATCAATAACGGATATCGTCAAAAGTCTTATATGGCCTGAATTGCCGAAAAGACTGTGTGAATGTGAGTGTGTGAGTGTGAGTGATAAAAAAGTGTGGGTGTTAAAAACAAAATGTTATATCTTGAATTCTAATATACCGGTTGAAACTAAATATATATCGACACAAAAAATCTTGTGTGACAAACACAGGACACAACTTTCAATTACCGAAGTGTGCGATCAGTCACACCCGATTTATTTTTTCCATCAGAGGCCATTTAGAAGTCTTATCTATTTTTCTAAATTAATCAAAATAATTTAGAAAAATTTCACCCCTTATTCCGAACTTTGAATCTTTGCTAGTTAACTACGATCTTGGCTCTCATTTAATCATATGATTAGCTTCTTAATGTGAAAAGAGTCGGAAGTCAGCTTATCCGAGGGATAGCTAGTTTTTTCTTTTTAATAGGATAGCTAGTTAATTACAACCGACCCTTTTATGATAAAATATGATGGTTACATCATACCTATATAGCGACTTCATTATTGTCACAATAAAAGAAAATATTTTTCTTTTGTAACAAAAAAATAAATCTAACAAAATTCCTAACTGTAACTTTTAATAATATTTTTGCTAAATAGTTTTTATTTATTATCACTGTCATAAATCAGGCGGGGTGAGATCACACACAAGTTCGACACTTGACTTCCCATAAATTTCCCTACTCAATTTAAAGGAATGTCACCTTGAAATTTTCTTTAGGGCCGGTTGCTTCATCCTGGGTGAGCTTGTTAGCCCCGACTTTTTTTGTACTGCAGAAACCCACTTCAGTTTTATTTTTATAGTAAAATATACGATATTTCATCATTTTATTGCTAAAAGAAGTATTCTAGAAGTACATATATTTATTATTTTACCTTATATTCTACTTATTTTCTCAATAAAATGATGAAATGTTGTATATTTTATAAAATATGTTATAGGCTAGGGCCCGCTTGCATCAGATCTCGTCGCCATATTTAGCCCTGAGTTAACCTCACTTTTGAGTAATTTCATATAGATATATGGGGAATTGGAGCCAAGGTCCGGGCTAAAGTTAGCCCAGGCCCAAAGGTGGGGCTAAGATTTAGCCCTGGGTTGACACGTACGAACATGTATTATGAACTCAAGCATCCTAACTTCACCAATATAAATGTAAAAAATAATATAAATGCAATATGGAATCTACCGTTTTTTTGTTATTATTCATTTTATGTCAATCAGGATTATATTCGTATATCCAGGATATATTGCAAGTTGTTGAATATTCTCCTAACTTCATCTAAGGCATTGCACATGTCTTGTTAATAAAACTATTTGTTTTCAAATTGATATAATATTGATATTAAATATTTATATAAATATCTTGAGTTGATATTACTTCTTGTCAGGTGAAAATAAAAGATATATTTCTTTTTGAAATTATCTTTATTTGAGGCACACAGCTGGCAATTTGTCAAAATAGTTGTGAAGATTGGAACAATTGACTAATTGTTATGTGAACACTAATAAATCTTGTTTATTTTTTGAAAATTTTCAAATTTTAGCAAAAAAAAATTAAATTCTTATATTTAAATGTATATTAATAATATTTATTTAAATTATGGGTGATAATATCAATTTTTATTTTTAATAATTTTTATAAGATGCCTTAATGGAGTTGCAAACTTCACAAACAGAACATGATTTGTTCCCCCGGAAGAGGGTTTCTGCATTACATAAAAAAGCCATTTAGCCCGGGGCTAACAAACTCACCCAGGATGAAGCAACCGGCCCTTAGTATTTTTTCTCTTTTCAATTTGACTAATTTCACTTGTAATTAACTAGTTAACCATTGGGTACAGTGATGGCTGCAGCTTATTTCAAGTGGGGGGGGGGGGTAAACTTACCAATACACTAATCAAATGATTAAATAAGATCCCAAGTCGGAGTTAGCTAGCTAGCTGAGCCTTAACTAAGGAAGAGACTTGTCTTAAATTTTTGTTAATAAAATGAATTTAAATAATTTTCGTTAAGGACTCTTGCAGCGAAAACATATTTAAAAAAATTGTCTTTTCCAAAGGATATAACAGGATGTCAACGGCTACTCGAAGATTGTGGCGAGTGTAATGTTTATAAAAAATTAAAAAAAAAATTTTTATTATTATTATTTTTTATTTCTAGACATTTATCAGCCAACCAGTGTACATTATTGGTTTCAATCCTTCGACGGGTCATCATCAGGGCCTACAACAAAATATATAGGGTCTATTAGGAATATTCTTTATTCTTTGTGTGTAACAAACGTTAGTTAGATTTTTTTTTAAATTATAAAACATTTTCATATATATACTATAGATAATATAATTCATACAATCTTTTTAAAATGAGTTTAAGTTTTTTGAATAAGTATATTTTACGTTATTATTGAGTGTAATAGTTATTTAACAGAATTTTTCTCTGTCTTATTAAAATTAGTTTAAGTTTTTTGAATTTTTTGGATTTGGATTTGGATTATCATAGCATTTAAGGCAGAGGCGTATATAGAAATTTTTTTCGGGGGGGGGGGGCCCGAACTCAAAAATTTTTCTGTGGAAAATTTTTTTTTAAGTAACTATACTTTTTTTCACACGAAATTTTTTGCGGAACAGTTTTTTTATATTGCGGAACCAAAGTTGTCCATCCTGCGGAAAAATTTGTTGCGCTGATATCTGTATATCCCTATATATGTATATGTGTTTGGGAAATTTCGGGGGGGGGGGGGCCCGGGCCCCCCTCGCCCCCCCCCTTATATACGCCCCCGATTTAAGGCAAGACAGAGAAAAATTCTGTTAAATAACTATTACACTCAATAATAACGCAAAATTCAAAAAACTTAAACTAAGATTGTACGAATTATATTATCTATAGGTATATATATGAAAATGTTTTATAATTTAAAAAAAAATCTAACTAACGTTTGTTACACACAAAGAATAAAGAATATTCCTAATATATGTATTTTGTTGTAGGCCCTGATGATGATCCGTTCGATGGATTGAAACCAATAATGTGCACTGGTTGGCCGAATGTCTAGAAATAAAAAATAATAATAATAAAAAATTTTTTTTAACATTACACATTTCACCGCAATCTCCGAGTAGCCGTTGACATCTTCTTATATCCTTTGGAAAAGACTATTTTTTAAAAATTAAATAATTTTTATAAATTGCCAACTTCACAAAACTTAGCTAATTATATTAACTCATTTTTTTTTTTAATTTGAAGGTTATTCGTGTTCTTGTTTACTATATCGATGATAAGTTTGTTATTTGACTAGAAGTGAAGCAACCGGTCCTAACAATTAATCAATCATGTATTAATTTTAATATAACACTTGCACAGAGATAAATATTCTTAGGGGGTAGAAAAAGAGGAGAAGTAGGGGAGGGATGTTCTCGTTATCTGTCAGGTGTGTTCAAAGATTCAATTACCAAAAGTGACAGTTTACATCTCAGGTAACAAAACGTTGAAATGAGTGAATGGAGAAGAAGAGGAAGGAGACTAATCCCCTGTGGCTCAGGAGGAGTCAAAAGAATACCTCCAAAAAAGGGTCTTTGGGGGTAGATGCGCCAAAATGACGCCAAGGTGTAGAATATAAATAAACAAATATTTATCTCTAAACCAAGGGCGTAATTACCTCCCCCCGAAAAACTCTGGATCCGCCCTTGTTCTAAATACTTTTCTATTCTTTTAGACTAAATCTTTTTAACACTCTGCGGGCGGACAAACTATCCGTTGAGGACGGTTGGGGTAAATAAAGAGCCCATCGTCCATAATGTTTATCGGAGAGTCCGGGTGTTGAATTCAATATTTATGTTCATCTATAGATTCACTGGAATCATGAAAATCTTCCAAAAGACGAAGTATCTCCTCGTTACTCAATTTATTTCGACTTGCCATCATAGGAAATATCATCCAATGAAATAATCACTTGGCCTGAGCCAACACACACCGACAAAGATGTAGCTTATTCAAGCTTGGTATGAGCTGAACTGAAAAAAAATAAATAAAAGAATATATAAAGAAATAAAATGTTATAAAATATACATTTTATATAATTAAAATAAATCAAATATAAGATGGGGTATAATTCAACCCCAGTCGTCTAAACGCACTTTAAAATTACATTAACTTTATCTGCGCCCTCGGGGCATGGCGTAGAGGTTAGCGTGCTAACCTCATATACCAAACGTCGCGGGTTCGGACCCCAGGCAGTCCGATGATTTTATTTAAGCCAATTGGATACCAAATGGTTTAAATAAGAATGCCTGGACCCCATATATGTATATTAATCTCTATAACGGATATCGTAAAAGTCTTAAATGGCCTAAGATGCCGAAAAGACTGTGTGAATGTGTGTGTGAGTGTGAGTGTGAATGAGAAAAAAGTGTGAATGTTTTTTTACAATTAAAAAAAAAAAAAAAAAAAAAAAAACTTTATCTGCCCAACCTACGGTTGATGGGCAAAGTTAAAAAAACTAGACTATTATAAGGAATTTTTCAATGCGGTTTTTTTTAATGAATTAAATTCATAAGAGATTATTGGGACATCGAGCTATAATTTTTTTAATGACGTATTAAAAAATTATCGTAATTATTTTCTTTGTTATCAAGCAAATACAAAAAACAATCTGTCCCAATAATCTTTAATTTTTTTTAAATTTAAAAATGAATTTATTGTTATTATTAATCACATATTAATTAAGAAATTTTTAAAATAAGCTTAGATGATTTATTTAAAAATCAACTGTCAAATTAGTTCAGCATTCTTGCAATAGATGGCAGGCTAGTCTAACAGCCGATATAGTATTAGCCTATATCCTGCCTATATTTATATATTCATAAAATTTTTTTTATTTTACTAAATGAATTTATTTCCTAATATTTCGAAGGCACAAAGACTCTTCTTTTTCACATAATGATTGTTTCAGCTACCTCTGAAAAAGAAAAGCCTTTGTGCCTTTGAAATATTAGGATATAAATCAGTGGCGGATCCAGAGGAGTTTCTCGGAGGGGGTAATCTGGTGTGACTGGTCGCACAGCACACAATTTTTTCTTATTTTCGGTAATTTAAAGGTGCATTCTGTAGTTGTTTACCAGAATTTATATAGAAATCAAATTTTTGAGTATTAATTTTTAAAATTTTATATTAAAAACACAATTTTTTTCCCAAAAAAAATATTTTTCTCAAATCTCAGGGGGGGGTAATTACCCCCTTTACCCCCCCCCCTGTATCCGCCCTTGATATAAATTCATTTGGGAAAATAAAGAAATTTTACTAAACGCACAGACAGATCCACTTTGTTTTGGACTCAGAAAAAACATTTTTTTTTTTTGTGCGTTTGTGCATTCATCACCTACTGAATTAACCCAACCCAGTCAGTCAGTCAATGATTCAAATTTACGTGTCAAATATTGAATTCAATTCTTTTTTTCCCCTTTTCGGACATTATTATTGGATGATTAATAAACAGAGGTGATTGAAAAGAAAAGAAAAAAAAACTGTAATCATTGCTATAAATATAGGTTGTTAGACTCATTCATACTTATTATCAAATAATATGCTAGTTTAAAAAAAGAAAAAGAGAAAAAATGAGTAAATGTTAATTTGCATATTTGTATGCAGTCATCAATAGAGTAAGCAAATTAAATATTTTTATTTTTCCCCTTTAAAAAAAAAAAAAACACAAAACTTTTTACTTTCTCTAACCTCTATATATGGACCGTTTATATTATACATAGAAAATTAACATTAATTTAAACATAAATTATGAGCTATCTCATTTTTTTAAACAATGGACTTACAAAACAAACGGTCCATATGTTAATATATAGAGAGAAAGTATTGGATTCAGGTCAAAAATTCGATGTCGAGATTTTGATGGATCTTCACGTTTTGAGGTCCCCTGAATCCAAAAAAGTGGTTTTCGCGACATGGTCTGTCTGTGTGTGTGTGTGTCTGTGTGTTCAATTTTAAGCATGAAGGAATTGAGTTAGGGGTTGAAATTTTATATTTAAGTTTTTTTCCCTCTTGGACCGTGAAAATAAGCTTTTAATCAAAATCGGCCAAAGGGTACTAGTACTTTACTGATGCCCTTTTTCTGTTTTTTTCTCAAAATTCGCTCCAACGATTTTGATTAAAATTCAATTATCTTTTAGGTGCTCTTTTAAATGTATATTCTCATTTCGTCAATGAAATCTTCTGGAGACCACTTTACCCTTGTACTTCAAAGGAAAGATAGGAGAAATGGTTGCCATGGTAACAAAATATAAATATTTTCTTATGTTTATAAATTTTACATCTTTAATTATAATATATCGGTGGAAACTAAATATATGTCGATACGAAAAATCTGGTGTGACAAGCACAGAACACAACTTTCGGTTACCGAAGATAAGACAAAGTTGTGTGCTGATTTTTCCCCTGACGTTTATCTTTTTTTAGGAGGACGAAATTTTTTCCACCCTACGGAAAAATTTTTTTTCCTGATATTCGAGTACCTAATATTTTTCGCCCATACCCCTTTTGTGTTCCTGATACTTTTTCGTATCTGATACAAAGTATCAGATTGGTTCAGTATTACTCAACCCTAATACATATGTGACAGCAACCATATTAAATATGGCATAAATTTTATGCTTTATAGAATTGATTTCTCAACTTTCTTGAATTTCGCCCTTTTGTCTTTTTGTCAAGACGATCCCCTTTAAGGGTGGAGAGTTATTTCTGTTTTAATTGGGCCATTATATACAGTAGCGTAGCCAGGATTTCTGCTTGGGGGGGGCCCAAAAGTTTTATGAACCCCCCTTCACCAAGAAACTTAAAGTGGAGAAATTTTTTTTTAGATAATATAATAATTATAAATAAAAAACAAATAAAAAAAATTTTTTTTCTTGAAATAAAAAATAATTTTAATACAAAATTCGTAAATATTAGAGATTTTTTCAATTATTTATAAGTTTTTTGTTAGATTTTAGAATTTATGAGAGTTAATAAAATATTTATTTAAAAAAAAAAAAATATCATTAGGGAAAACAATAGGTATTTTTTTGTTTTGGAGAAGGCTTTGGGGGGGCCCGGGCTGGGCCCCCCTGAATACGCCACTGATTATATATATAGTCGGAGAGCTAGCGACAAAAATGGACAAGAGTTTTCTGAAGGCTAATATTTTCATGATAGGTTGCATTTTAGTGATGGAAAGATACTCTAGGGTCAGCACTTGCAATACCGGGGCGTTTAGCGGGAATAAGCCGGTAAAGTTGCGGGAAGATGCTTTTTCGCAAATATCTCCCAAACTATGCCGTTTTCCGCAAAGATTCATCTATACAAAAATAATTGAAATTAAATTACAAACAAAAATGGTCTAGTACATAATCACGCTAGAGTTAACGGTTCTGGAGATATAGAGGGGTAAAATTTGTAATTAATATGAAAGGAGACACTGAGATAGAGAAATATTTATATCTTGTTATCAAATTTTACCCCTCTATATCTCCCGAACGGTTCACTTTAGCGTGATTATGTACTAGACAATTTTTGTTTGTAATTTAATTTCGATTATTTTTGTATAGAAGAATTTTTGCGGAAAACCACATAGTTTTGGAGATATTTGCGAAAAACCAATAAAAATATTCTAATAATTTTTCGGTACATCATTTTCAGCATATATCCTATTCCACTAGAGAAACAGAGATAGATTTTTGTTAGTGAGTGAGTGAGTGAGTGAGATGGCCTTGACTGGCCTTGGCCATCACATCGTCTGTCCGTTTGACTCATCAGTCAGTCAGTCAAAGTCTCTCTTTCTCTCTCTCTCTCTCCTCGCTCTCTCTCGTTAACACCGACATATGTCCCACTCCACTCCACTCTCTAGGACTAAAACTTCCTTCCTCTTTTTATTAGTCACTTTATTCGCACACTAACTAACAAACTAACGTTATAAATAAATCAATTTTAATATTAATAGATATTAAATTAAGGAAATGAAATTAATACTCGCGTATTACATCTTTTGTCATTTTAACATATAAGCATCAATATATATGGACCCTGTTATGCATTAGTGTGTCAATCGCCAAAATAAAATTAAAAATTGAGTTAAGCACGGAATATTGTTTCAAATGCTATAATTAATATTTTTTATGAAAAGGTGGAGCTATAAATTTGGTGGTTACTATTCTCCAACCCCTTTATTTTTTATGAAATTGTCCTAAAAAAAATTATATTTAATGTAAAAGCCACAATATTTCAATGCCGAATTTTCATTTTGCAAAAATGATTTATGTGCCTAACACGTTGTTTCGTAGTACTTAATTTGATATTATTCCTGATAATGAAGATGAGAATCAGTGAGATTTCGAAAAGACAACAAAATAAATAATATTAAGTCGTTTTCATTATATTAACTTTGATTTATTGTTTCTATGTTCACTTCCATTCAGGAATTAATTGATGAGAAAATTTTGTTATCACTTTTAAAATATTAATACTATTTAAAATTGATTAATGTAATTTTGATAAAAAGTTTCTAAGCTATTAGTATTAAATATAACCATAAAAGAACTTTAATATTAACTCTGTTTTAATTTTTGAATTATAAACCTAAAATTATTTTATTAATATAAATAGTGCATAAATTAATTTGCAATCATGTGTCAAGAGACTTTGAAGCATTTTTACAAATAAAATTGGAGAATTTTGCAGTAATAATTTTTTATATTTTATTGTTTATTCTCTAAATTAGTCGTATTTTTAGAGAAAATTTAAATCAGAAAAACTTTAATGTTAATTTTTTGAAATCTCGGTACCTGGTTCTTGACCCACTAATCTGTAACAGGGTCCATATATGATGTAGTTTTATATTTTAACTAGGCCGTCCCCCTGGAGCTCCCTCCAGCTGGTTCGGGCTCGCCTGCGGCGGACCCTCGCCTTTTCTTAATCAAGTATATGGTTTGGAAAAAAAAAAAATGGAAAATTTTGAAAACTGGTTTTTTACAAAGCGGAATTTACTAATAAATTTATTAATAAACCGGTTTTAAACCGTTTTTTTTTTTTCAACATCTGAATCTATTTAGAACGCACCACCCTATTTATTTCAAATGATTGATAACCAATTCAAATGAAATAAATTTTTGACATGAATCCAATACTTTCTCTCTATATATATTAAAATATAGAGGTATATATATAGAGGTAAGAGAAAGTAATAAATAATATACAAATTCAAAAGTTTCAAATTCTATATTTATGTTTCATTAATAAGCCCGCCAAAAGCGGGCATTGCGACTAGTTAATTAAAAATTATAACTGATGTAATTTAAGACGCTTTCATAAGGAAGAAAATAAAGAAAAATTAATAGAATTTCAAGTTTACTGAAATTCATTCACTCAATAAAATTTTAATTTTTTTTTTGTTCCAATCGAATAAATTGTAGAGAATTTCTATTTCTAACCGCGCCTATTTCTTCTTGTTGCATCAAGTTTAAACATGTTTAATATTCCTAGCACAGAATAAAATAAATTTTATGTTTGGGTTTACGCCAGATTTTATCGCTTTTTGGGTGTTGAGAAATTCATTAGTTTTTTTTTTTTCTCTCTCTTAAACTGTTAATTATATTTCCAAAAGATTCTTTTTGACGAATTCATTGGCATTTTGATTTTCCTTATGATGATCAAATAAAAAGAGACAGAGAGAGCGAGACTTTAACGCCCGAATATAAACGCTTTCCTTGAAGATATTGTGTTGAATTTGGCGGATGGACGACTTCGAGGACATCGATGAGAGGAAGAAGACGACCAATGAATATTAAATAACAGATTGGAATTACCGGTTTTATTTTTTTTATTTTCTCCTACCTCTATATATGTTAATATATAGAGAGAGAAAGTAGAAAAATTTAATGATCAGATTTTGATGGATATACACGTTTTGAGGTCTCCTGAATCCAAAAAAGTGGTTTTCGCGACATGTCTGTGAACAAAATAACTCAAGAAAAAAGAGCTAGGATGTTGGAATTTTATATTTAAGTTAGGTACCCCCCTGGGAAGTGACACAAAGCTTTTGAACAAAATCAGCCAAAGAGTACTAGTATTTTACCAGTTTTTTTTTCGATTTTCTCAAAATTGAAAAATGGTTGCCATGGTAACGAAATTTAAATAATTTCTCATCTATATATATATATAATTCACTAATGTCCGTCTGTCTGTCTGTCTGTCTGTCTGTCCGTCTGTCACGCTCTATTTAGGCAACTTCCCGTTGGAATTTTGAAATGAAATTTTTTTTTGCATAAAGAGGACCTTCTCGGGATTACAGGAAAATTATTTTCATCCCGAAATTCCCATAACTTTTTGAGTTATTAATTTTTAAAGTTACGATTTCTCCCATAGGAAATGTATAGAGAAATATTTAAGTATTCTTTTCATTTGTGTATTCCATGAATGTAAACAAATCCTCAAGCAGGCTCTGGATTGGAATAGGTAGTAATAATAATTTTCTTTTAAGAAGAAAAGATGATGGGGGTCCAGGGGGCGAAGCCCCCTGTCTAGATGCCAAGGCGGGCTCCACCGGTTCTCATAATTAAGAAAAGGCGAGGGTCCGCCGCAGGCGGGCCCGAGCCAGCTGGAGGGGGGTCCAGGGGCGAAGCCCCCCTGTCTAGATGCCAAGGCCGGCTCCACCGGTTCTCATAATTAAGAAAAGGCGAGGGTCCGCCGCAGGCGGGCCCGAGCCAGCTGGAGGAGGGTCCAGGGGGCGAAGCCCTCCGGCTAGGCGCGAAGCCCGCCGAAGGCGGGCGACGCGGCTAGTACTTATAAATTTTACATCTTGAAAATCGAATGTACCCTACTGTCGGAAACTAAATACATGTCGACACAAAAAATGTGGTGTGACTTTCTTTTACCTTCGGTAATCGAAAGTTGTGTGCTGTGCGACCAGTCACACCAGATTTTTTTTTAAATTAAATTAATTCGAATAAAAAATTAACCAGTTAATCGATCACTACCTTGATTAATCATTTTAATTTGGTTGATTCTTAAAAAAAAAAAAAAAAATATGAATTCATTTTTTTTTTTGATAAGCTAAATAAAATTTATTTACATAAAATTTTGAAAATTCCCAAATTTTGAATCCTTCAGTATGAAATTTGATATATTATTTTGAACATCTGAACAAATTCAATATTTCTCATCTTAAATATTAGAACTAACAAATGTATTATTAAATAGTTTGAAAAAAGATGAAAAGACATCCAAATAAGAAAAACCAAATTTAATATTCTCTGACTTTCGATAGCCTTTATCAGAACATTTTTTTTTTTTTTTAAACACTCACACTCATACACACATGTTATGGATGTTTGGTATACGAGGTTAGCACGCTAACCTCTACACCAAACTCCGAGGGCAAAACATTTGTTTAGATTTATTAAAATAATATTGATATTTATTTCTTTTACAAAACGATGTTTTTTACTCTGTTTGATATTTATTACAATGCAATGACTATGTGAATGTGTGTGTGAGTGTGAGTGTTTAAAAAAAAAAGAGGAAAAGGCGAGGGTCCGTCGCAGGCGGGCCCGAGCCAGCTGGAGGGGATCCAGGGGCGAAGACCCCCGGTTAGGGGCCGCGGCTAGTTATTTTTAATTTTCATACTGAAAAAAAAAATTACAAATCAGTAAATTTATGTAAATAAATATTTATTAATTCATATAACCTAAAAAGCAAGAGTGTGCCGCCGGGAGTTGAACCACGGATCCTCCAATTTGTACTTGGAGTGCCCTTATCACTAGACCACACTACGGCATTAGGGTATATGAACTCACTCAGAAAGGAATTTTTGCGGTGGTGTGGTCTAGTGGTACAGGACACCTTACTTTTTTAGGGTATATGAATTATATAAATTTCCGTTTCGTGGCTCACATACGCGATATATATATCTCCGAAATATTTTTCAATCTTAATTATCCTACTTTTATTTCATTGTAATTGGTATTTCTGACTTACACACACTCGTGTGTAATTCCAATCTCCGCACCTTCATAGGATATTTAATTATCCTTTAAGGTTTAAGGAAAAAGGCCTCTTTCTAAAAATTGTAATAGTAAGAAAGAAGATTTGAGTCACTCAATTTTCCTATTGGAATAATCTCCATAAACAGCTTGTAAATATTTATTCATTTAATGATACAGTGTTTTTATTTTAAGTATAGGGTGTGCTTGCTGATGATGACAATTATGACAAGAGATGAGTCAAAAATCCAAATAAATTCTCATTATGGGATAAAATTAGAAAAAAAATTTTCTTATAAGGAAAAAGAAAACATGCACGCAATTTATTGGAAAAATGTAGATTAAAAGGGTCTATGTAATCCCAGTAGGAATTCAAAGGAATTAATTTTTCCTTTTTCTTAAAAAAAAAGTTCTCAAATGATACGAATGCTTCCTAAGCAAATACAGGACTATTCTCTAAAAACAGGCGTTAAAATTTAGTATCATAAATTGGGTGTTAAAAATTAAAGTAATAACACTAGTGTTAAAAAATGCTATTCTTTAAACCAAGTTTTAAATCGACGTTCACATTTTTACTTTTTACCACCAGGTGTTTACGATCCATGTTTTCTGCTTATTCGTTTTTTTTACACCCTCTATCAATCTAGTAGGCCTATCTGACACACCAGCGTTAAAAAGCGACGCTAACATAATACATTTATCTCAAAGCTGTCCCAAATCATAACCTTATTTTTTGGTCCAAGACGCTAAATAAGGCGTTAAAATATTAAAGCCACCCTCTGGACATGACATTAATTTTTATCACTATTGACTAAATGTTAACGCTTTGGCTTTTGCTTATAGAATAGCGATTTGAGGCAAGGAGGTGTTAAAATGAATTAACGCTATTTTCAGATATTAAAAATTGACGTTTTTGCTTAGAAAATAGACCTGATTGTAAGTAAAAGAGCGCGGAGCCAGGGTTAACGTTTTGGTTACGTATAAGGCCATCCTCAGAACTATAATTTATTAATAAAAAATTATTATAATTCGCAACATAGTCTGTCTGTGAACAAAATATCTCAAGAACCAAAAGAGCTATGAGGTTGAAATTTTATATTTAACACACATTCATTGAATTAAGAGAATTTTATTTAAAATATTTTTTTTTTTTTCAGTCGATTAGCTATTTATTTCCATTTCTGAAATATGGGAAACAAGTGTATGAAGATTTTGAGCTGAAACGGATAATGACGTCATTTTTAGGAGTAAGAAAAAAAAATTTTTATTTTATTTTCTGTTATTTCAATCTTTTAAATTTTATATTAAAATTGATTTTTAAAATCTGTATGAATTTAAATTTAGAGTTTTGAATATGAATAAAAAAAAATTTCTTCTTGTTAAAGTCCCATGAATTCTTCTAATTTCTCATCAACTTCTTGTTGTTGTTGTTGCTGTCTTTTAAAAGAACAAAAAATGAATTTTATTATTGTTGCTGATTCTTTTATTTTATTTTTATTTTTTTTTTTCTAAAAAAGACCGAAATGTCACTGATCCTTCATTCGAGAGATTCCACTTGTGTTTTTTTTTCTGTTCTCCCATATCAAAATGACACACAAGTACACCAACAACAACGCCTATTGTGGACAGAAAAGGCCGCTCGGGGAGCGGAATTATGGATGCTGGAGGAATTGTCTGCGTTCTGGGAAGCCGCGTGATTCGCTGCCAGGGCCTAATTAAGGCAGGCGCTTGATTCTTTTTTTTTTTTTTTTTTTTTTTTTTTTTAATTAAACAAATGCCGAGGTGTAGTAAGCATTGTCCAGCTTGGAGGTGGGACTGAATCCTTAGCCAGTTGGGCTTGGTCCCACAACGCAGCAACACCTTTGCTTCAGGTGAAAATGTGAGCCCTGGAATGGTGCAGGCGCCTCCATACCCGGGTGAGTTTCGATCTCATCGTAAACATGTACGGGATTGGATATTGAAAACCCTCCTCTTCTCGATGATTCCAAAATTTATTTGCTCTCATGCTACAAAAAAGTGATCTTGTCTATGTGGAAGTGTCTGTATTTACAAATTGCATACAAATATTTGTTCTCTTAACTGTCGTTTATTTGTATAAGACACAACATTTCGGCCATTAATCCTATTTCCCCTTCAGAATAGAGATGCGCCACTTTTTCTTTGGTATTGTTGCTTGGAGGTTTATAAAAATACACTTAACTCTTGCCTGAGCCCTTCTGAACTTTTTTTCCAATTAAAAAAAAAAATTTTTTTTTTATTTATTTTGAAATTCCTATTGGGATCCCCGTTTATTTACCCGAGGTGCTTACGTGTACGGAGACACACACCTCAAACCCAACCGGCCTCTGGCCGTAGCCATCTACCGGCACCCCGTGAAGTTACATCATTTCCTATCTCTAACTCCTCCTCCTGCTTTCGTCTCTAGCTAGTGAACTAATCCTTATTTCTGGTTCCAACCGGCTCCTTATATCCAACCTCTTCTATGCTATGGAGGATGTCCTAGTTTGAGGAGGGACTCCCTCAGCACCGGCGTGTAGCCTGCTCCTTTCGAAGAATGCGTCACTGAGAGGGAACCTTCTTTACGTCCCTTCCACAGGACGGGATGTCACAGCAACTCCCTCTCCTCGTAGAGTTGCCTGAGGGCTAATGTGGAAAGATCCTATATTCCAATCCAGGGCTTGCTTGAGGATTTGTTTACATTAAATAAATATTTTTATTTAATGAAAAATCCCGCACGCCAAGGATTTGAACAGGGGTTCTATCTCTCGCCTTATGCAAATGTTTTTAAATTATAATAAAAACATAACGAATATTTTGAATTATTTATTACTAGTCGCGACCCCTCGGGTCCGCATGTGACGGACCCTCGCCTTTTCTTAATTACGAAAACTGCCTATTCCAATCCAGTGCTTGCTTGAGGATTTGTTTACATTCATAGAATAGATAAATGCAAAGAATACATAAATATTTCTCTATACATTTCCTATAAGAGAAATCGTAACTTTAGGAATTATTAACTCAAAAATTTATAAAAATTTCAGTACCAGAGTATTTTTTTCCTGGACTCTTCATAACGTCCTCTATAAGACAGTAAAATTAGGTTTCAAAATTTCAACGGGAAGTTGGTCAAACAGAGTGGGACAGACGGACGGACGGACGGAAATACAGACAGACAGCAAGGGCGGATACAAGGGGGGTAAAGGGGGTAATTACCCCCCCCCCCCCCCGAGATTCGAAAAAAATACTTTTTTTTCGCAAAAAAATTTATTTTTAATGTAAAACTTTTAAAATTAATACTTAAAAATTTGATGTGTATTTATATTCTGGCAAACAAGTACAGAATGCGCTTTGAAATTCCCGAAATTAAAAAAAAAATAGTGTGCTGTGCGACGAGTCACACCAGATTACCCCCCCCCCGAGAAACACCTCTGGATCCGCCCTTGACAGACAGAGGGACACTCCATTATTATATATGGACTCTGTTAGGCATTAGTGTGTCAAACGCCAGCTACCGAGTTTTGAGAAAATTAACATTAAAGTTTTTTGTTTTGAATGGATTATATATAATTTTTTTTTTTGTCAATTGTGCAAGTAACATTAAATATAAATTTTTTTAGGACATATTTCATAAAAAATATTATTAATTATAGCATTTGAAACAATATTCCGTGCTTGACTCAATTTTTAATTTTTTTTGGCTCTTGACACACTAATGCATAACAGGGTCCATATAGAGATTTATAGAAAAAAATATAAATAATAAATATTATAAATGATAATTTCTATTAAAATTTTATAATAAAATAAAATTAAATTAAAATGTTTTGAGAATAATTCTCATGATTTATTAATAATTGTTAAAATTACAATTTCACCCATGAGAAATGTATGGGACAAATCAGGTTAAAATAATTAAAACAAAAACTTTATCTAAAAGTAAAGGACCAAGCGGGAGTTTCTCAAGAAAAAAAAAAAATCTTTTGGAGGCGGGAGTGCAAAATTGTATTTCGAAATTACCGATACATCACTTAGAAGCGAATAGAATGGTTAATAATAAAATAAATGTGTGATGGATGACCATCGATCACTCTCTGTCACAAATTAACCGAATTTGGGATTCTTGCCAATTGTTTTTTTTTTTTATTTTAACTTGAAGTGAAAAATTGTCATTTAGCTTGGAAAAACACATCTGAAAAGAATATTCCAGGTACCGGTAAATGGCGTTGCCATCAAAGAGGAAATCAATGAATCCTTCGTTCATTGACGTCTTCTATAGGTGTTTGGAATATTTTTTTTTTTTTTTTATTACTTCCCTCCCTCGATTTATTATGAAATCTTATAGGGAAAGTATTTATTTACTTGCTATCCATCTATCTAGCGCTATCAATGTCGTAATAGGGAACAAACAGAGTGGAGAGCATAGGAAAAAAATTATTATTACAAGTATGTAAAATTGACTTATTTTCCCGCACTATTAAATGGGATATAATAGAAGGGGAAAGTGAGAAAATTTCACCACATATGAATCTTAAAAGAATAAGTGTCTGCGTTTCAATTCCAAGCGTAAAGGAAATTTTCAAGTAAATTTGTCCTGATGATGAATACGATCGGCACTCGAAACGTCGATAAAATGTAATCTTTTATAATTGGATAACGGATGGCAGCCACGAAACAAAATTAGATAAAAATAAAATAAGATTTTTTTTTTTGATTGTCGACGTTTCGGACGCCAGTCGAGTGCTTCCACAGGACCTATGATCAATATATAAATAATTACAATAAAACAAGACAATCATTTTTTCTCTTCATTCTTTAAATAGTGATGAACGTATTTTAAGGTGCGCGTCTCGGGGTGCTAATTTTGGAAGTTTCCCAGGGGCCACAATTTTGAAGCTATCGACCTCAAATTTTTTAAAAATTAAAGCTATTTAAAATATCTACAAGTTATAGAAGCCCTTTTTTTGATTTTCGAAAAAATAAATTTTTTTTGGATTAATCGCATTAAATAAAAGATATTTTTAAAAAATCCGCTCTATATCTTATAGATAATTAAATTAGTAATCATTGTGTTAAAAAATAATTAATTTTCTACCCTTAATTAATTAGTTGGAATCTTTCAAATGAAATGGAATAAATCCCTTGTATTCCTATGGGAAAAACTAACGCCATCTCTTGCCGCCTCGAGTAACTCGGTACTGAATCGTCTTCTAACGGCTTTTCGACACGCGCACCTTAAGTTAGATTAGAATAGGTTTTTTTTTTAGAAGAAACAAAGTGTTTCACTTTTTTTGCACCAGAGTATATTTAAAAACGAAATCGTTAAAATCATTGACTGCAAGCGGCTTAAATACATTCAGTTATTCAACTTTTGAAATTGTATTATTCCATGCACGATTTCAATTTTTGTTTAAAATACGTCCATTAGTATTTATTTGACGATTGAATGTAAGTATAGAGGAAGAATAAAGAGAGGAAATGATTGTCTTTGTTAATGTATTATTATAATTATTTATGTATTGAACATAATTTATTAGCTTTAATTTTTCTTAGGTCTAGAGATAAAACCCAATGCTTTCCTATGGGAAAATTCTGCGTTTTCAGGAATTTTTTGAGCCTCCCCTTTTGAGAATCTGGGAACCCTACGATTACAAATTTCAAAATTCAAACTGGAAATTAGTGAAATAGAACATTACAGTCTGACGAACATTAATGAATTATATAGTACGCACCAAGTGTTAAACCCGCAGCTCTGATTAAAAAGGATTGGAAAGTTTCGCAACTTCGTTGCATCAAGATTATCTTTCAAATAACTTTAAAATAAAATTTAAACTTATAACCGTTAAAATATTTTGTATGAATTAAAATTAATTAATACACTCGGTTATATGTTTTAAGATATTTATTGATTATAAATTAACATCTATTTTGGCTCTCGTATGTCATCTTCTTTGATTCATTTATCACTTCTCAAGTGTTAATTTATATAATTAATAATCATATCTTGAAAAATGTATTTATTATTTGTACATTTAGCTTTCACCCTTATATAAGGGTAACATCTTCTACACAATGAGCGAAATGAGATTAAAAAATACTCTGAAAATTTAACTACGAGTTTTTTATTTACAATTTCAATCAATTTCCTATCTATGTGCAACTATTCTAATTTAGACCAGGGGTCCGCGAATTGGTTGCTGGGTGTACGCGAAACATCCATATATTAATACTTTAAACACGTACACCAAGAAATTCATACTGATTCAAAAATCAAGTTTGAAGAATGATGTAAAATGCTTACAGCTAGAAACCCTTTAGGGGTCCGCGAACTACACCTGGCCACTAAAATGAACCACATTCACCATATAATTTCAGAAAAATGTCCACATAGCACTGTGACCAAATTAACTAATTAATATTATTACGTTCCAAGGTTGCAGTTATAGTTATCTATATATATAATTCGCTAATGTCCGTCTGTCTGTCACGCTCTATTTAGGCAACTTCCCGTTGGAATTTTGAAATGAAATTTTACATGCATAAAGAGGACCTTCTCGGGATTACAGGAAAATTATTTTCATCCCAAAATTCCTATAACTTTTTGAGTTATTAATTCTTAAAGTTACGATTTCTCCCATAGGAAATGTATAGAGAAATATTTATGTATTCTTTGCATTTGTGTATTCCATGAATGTAAACAAATCCTCAAGCAGGCACTGGATTGGAATGGAATAATCATAATTAAGAAGAAAATTGCCCTCGGGGCTTGACGTAGAGGTTAGCGTGCTAACCTCATATACCAAACGTCGCGGGTTCGGACCCCAGGCAGTCCGATGATTTTATTTAAGCCATTTGGATACCAAATGGCTTAAATAAGAATGCCTGGACCCCATATATGTATATTTATCAATAACAGATATCGTAAAAAGTCTTATATGGCCAAAGTTGCCGAAAAGACTGTGTGAATGTGTGTGTGAGTGTGAGTGTGAATGAGAAAAAAAGTGTGAATGTTAAAAAAAAAAAAAGAAAATCCACAATCGTTGCTGTTAAGAAATGCCAAGCACGGCGAAATCTGGGATTGGTGACCCCCAGAAATCAGCGTGTAGAACGTCCCCCGGTAGCCATCGGTATTATAAATGTGATTAATATATATGTAAAATTAAAAACCCTAATGGCCTCTGCAGCCGAAAGAGGGGAATAAAAAAAAAAAAAAAGAAGAAAAGGCGAGGGTCCGAGGCACTGAGGGGGTCCAGGGGGGCGGAGCTCCCCTCTCTAGATGCAAAGGCGGGAGGCAACCCTACCGCGGCTAGTACATATAAAATAAAATTCATCAAACAAATATCTATTAGGGATAGGTGCCACTAATGTTTGATCAAATAATATTTGTTTTAAAAGTAGTCTTTTAAAAAATTTATCAGATAATATTGTATTATTGTTAATTGAATTTGAAACAATAATTTTATTGTTTTAGGCAATATATAAATAACCTCTTAAAGAAAAATATTTAAAATTTTTCACTTTAATAAATTGTTGAAAGAGAAAAAAAAAGTTTTATTTTCTTAAATATTTCATCAGATCATCTCAGATAGAGCTAATTCACTTGAATACAAGATTTTCTGTGATAATCTTATTTCATTTTAACTGCGGCCTGTCCGTCTTTCACGCTTGTTTTGCCATTCCATTTTTTTCGTCCAGTGAGGGTACTTGTGTTTTTTCTTTGCTGACGTTTTTGTTTATAATTTCGTTAATAATTAACAAATTTTTACGAATGAATGATTTTTAGAAAGCCAAAGAACTATAAAATATCGTAAATATATGTTTTTTTTTTTTCAGGGATATCTAAAATTGTATTAGGGGTGACCAAAGCAAAAAAAATCTTAAAAAATTTCGATTTTTCTAAACTTTAAGCCGTTTGCGGCACGTCTAAATGACCTCCGATTGGGACGAAACTTAAAATTTATATGTATTCTAAATATCTGTATATTTAGACGGGGTGTGACGTTAAAAATAATTTGAACATTCTAAATAAAATGCGTTTTAGAGCATATTTTTTATTAAAATCTATTTTGCTCTATATCTCTAAAACTGTGCCTGATGGAAAAATTCTAACTACATATCTGAATTCAGAATGAAAAAATGCTCTAGGTTCACTAATCAGATTTCTTGTGAAGAAAACCTTGTCGGCTAATGTTGTAACCACCACAGACGGGTGGTGCGGATAGTTATATTAAAGAATTTTTCTATAAAATTAATTCTTTTCCCTTTCCTATGATATGATCTGTTATTGTTAGAGAGGTTATCTCATCAGAAGAAAAAAATTTTTGTCAATCGCCTTTGACCTCTATATGGAGTTGTAATTAATTTAAATACTCTTTGTCATTTAATTTTTTTTTTTTTTTTTTTGTTTCATTATGATGTAAAAATTAAATTTAATAATTAGTCAATTTTATTATCAAATCATTTTGTATGACAGCACGTTAATATAAAAAATCTGGTGTGACTGGTCGCACAGCGCACAACATCAAAAATTGTGGTGGGATCCATTACAATCCAGTACCTACTTGAGGATTTGTTTATATTAGGTAAATATTTTTAGTATATGGGTATTTTATGGCTGGTAGAATTTGTATCAGGAATGAAAGTTAGAAGAAAACGCAGCCAGAACTTTTTTCTAAAAAAATATTTTTTAACAGCTGACGTTTCGGCTTTGGTCAAAGCCATCCTCGGAGCTATAAACAACGAAACATTTTCTTTTATAAATATAGTTTAACAATCATTTTTAAAAATTTTTACAGAATGAAAATCATCCCTTTTATTAGTCATTATTAGGGCTCGGATTTCGCCCTATTTGCCTTTTTTTAATTTATGGCTTAAAATTTAGGCCAATATGATATGTATACGTTTCATGGAATTCTAAATAAAAGAAGAGGCATTTGTTAGTGCCTATAATGCCTATTTTGGCCGATTCTGGGTTTCGGTGCCTATTTCATCTATAAATGCCTTTTTTAGTGCCTATTTTAAGTTCAAATAGCCAATTTCAATTTTTTACGAGCTATACATAGCCTAAATTTAAATTTTTTTTGAATTATCAAGAAAATATTCAGGGGTGGGTAAAGGGGGTAATTACCCCCCCCCCCCCCGTGGTTTGAAAAAAATATTTTTTTTTGAAAAAAAAATTTATTTTTAATGTAAAAAATTTTAAAAATTAGTACTTAAAAATTTGATTTGTATTTATATTCTGGCAAACAAGTACAGAATGCGCCTTTAAATTACCGAAATTAAGAAAAAATTGTGTGCTGTGCTTCCAGTCACACCAGATTACCAAAAATAAGACATCAATTTTTTAAATTTTTTTATAAAAAAGTGGGAAATGGCCTAAGGCTATCCCGTAAATAAAAAAAAAAAAAAAATTATTTCTTAAATAATGCCTTTTTAAGTGCCTATTTTAATATTTTTAAGTGCTTAGTTGCCTGCCTATTTTAAAGATTTTCAGTGCCTATAAATCCGAGCCCTAGTCATTATATACATATATTTTGAATTGTATTTGATATTAATTTAGGATATAACATCAGGGAAAAAAGTTTTCAGTTTTAGCGTTTTTTTCCCTGATGTTATATCCTAAATTAATACCAAATACAATTCATGTATATAATGTCTAATAACAAGTATGATTTTCATTCTGTAAAAATTTTTAAAAATGATTGTTAAACTATATTTATAAAAGAAAATGATTCGTTGTTTATAGCTCCGAGGATGGCTTTGACCAAAGTCGAAACGTCAGCTGTAAAAATATATTTTTAAAGAAAAAAGTTCTGGCTGCGTTTTCATTTCTGATGTAAATATTTTTATTTAATGAAAAATCCCGCACCCCCAGGATTTGAACAGTGAACTTTTTTGTAGATGCCGACACTCTACGCTGCTACACCAGCGAGCCCCTTTTAATAGGAAAAATTTTTTAAATTAAATAAACTTTTATTTCAGGATTAAAGTTTTACATACAGTGCCTGACAAAACTAAAGCAACTGAGTCGGAATGTTCGGGTTTTCATCTTTTAAGCGGTTATTACTCCGTTCGTTTATAATGGATTATAATGATTGAGGGGTCTCTGAATTCTCTGAAGAATTCTTAATAAAATGACGTACTATACATGGTATATTTTTATTTATTTCAAAAATTAGAAACAAAAATCTACAAAAAGAAAAAAATAAGAAGAAAAGCGGATTGACAAAACTAAAGCAACTCAAGTGATTGAATGTATAAAAAGGGAAAATTTCTTATTATTATTAATTAATTTCTTAATATTTTGTAATAAATCCATTGTAGTCGATGACAGCCTGTCATCTGAGGGGCATTGAAGAAATTAAACTGTTAATACAGTGATAAAAGTACAGTAATCGACAACAATCAACATGGCTCGCACAAAATGTCGCGATTATTTTGAAATCAATATTATTGATGAATTTTTAAGTAGAATATCCCAAAATGATATTACCACAAAATATTCCATTAATAAATTCATTATTTCTCGATGGATAAAAAAATATAAAGAGAAAGGAACTGTGAAAACAGTTCATGCGGGTGGGAGATCTCGAAAAACATCGCCGTGAACTGACGCTATGAGTGTAAGGGAAGTTAAAGAATGCCAGCAATTAATCCCAGAGAAGTTGTAAATGACCTCAAATGATCATTTCTCCACAGATGCAGGCCGAAGAGCAAGAGAAGCATGGTCTTAGTGCTACGCAACCTGCAGAAAAGCCCTAGATCAGAGAGGAACATCGGCGGGCTAGGCTAAAATTTGCCAAGGAGCATTTGAATTGATCTCTGACAAGTTGGAGGACGGTACTTTTCTCTGATGAGTGCAAATTTAATTCCTATTCAGTTCAATTCAAATGCTCCTTGGCAAACTTTAACCTAGCCCGCCGATGTTCCTCTCTGATCTAGGGCTTTTCTGCAGGTTGCGTAGCACTAAGACCATGCTTCTCTTGCTCTTCGGCCTGCATCTGTGGAGAAATGATCATTTGAGGTCATTTACAACTTCTCTGGGATTAATTGCTGGCATTCTTTAACTTCCCTTATACTCATAGCGTCAGTTCACGGCGATGTTTTTCGAGATCTCCCACCCGCATGAACTGTTTTCACAGTTCCTTTCTCTTTATATTTTTTTATCCATCGAGAAATAATGAATTTATTAATGGAATATTTTGTGGTAATATCATTTTGGGATATTCTACTTAAAAATTCATCAATAATATTGATTTCAAAATAATCGCGACATTTTGTGCGAGCCATGTTGATTGTTGTCGATTACTGTACTTTTATCACTGTATTAACAGTTTAATTTCTTCAATGCCCCTCAGATGACAGGCTGTCATCGACTACAATGGATTTATTACAAAATATTAAGAAATTAATTAATAATAATAAGAAATTTTC
This sequence comes from Euborellia annulipes, assembly GCA_023213315.1. NCBI lineage: Eukaryota > Metazoa > Arthropoda > Insecta > Dermaptera > Anisolabididae > Euborellia > Euborellia annulipes. Next base: position 22,879 of record JAKCPI010023174.1, on the reverse strand, counting down.
CCTTTTTATACATTCAATCACTTGAGTTGCTTTAGTTTTGTCAATCCGCTTTTCTTCTTATTTTTTTCTTTTTGTAGATTTTTGTTTCTAATTTTTGAAATAAATAAAAAATATACCATGTATAGTACGTCATTTTATTAAGAATTCTTCAGAGAATTCAGAGACCCCTCAATCATTATAATCCATTATAAACGAACGGAGTAATAACCGCTTAAAAGATGAAAACCCGAACATTCCGACTCAGTTGCTTTAGTTTTGTCAGGCACTGTATGTTTTACAAGTGTATATTATGTAATATTAATTGATTTTTGCTTCTACTTCATGAATGTCTTCATTTTATCGACTATCCTTTTTACTTTCTCTTAACTATGTATATATGTAATATATATATAGAGAGAAAGTATTGGATTCATGTCAAAAAATTCGATGTCGAGATTTTGATGGATCTTCACGTTTTGAGGTCCCCTGAATCCAAAAAAGTGGTTTTCGCGACATGGTCTGTCTGTGGGTGGGTGGGTGGGTGGGTGTGTCTGTGTTCAATTTTAAGCATGAAGGAATTGAGCTACGAGGATGAAATTCTATATTTAACTTAAACACCCCCCGGGACCGGAAAAATAAGCTTTTAATCAAAATCGGCCAAAGATTACTAGTACTTTACTGATGTACTTTTTCAGTTTTTTTCGATTTTCTCAAAATTTGCTCCAACGATTTTTTTTAAAATTCAAAAATCAATTATTTTTTAGATGCTCTTTAAAATGTATATTCTCATTTTGCAATTGAAATCTTCTGAAGACCACTTTACTCTTGTATTTCATAGGAAAGATAGGAGAAATGGTTGCCTTGGTTACAAAATATAAATATTTTCCCATACTTATAAATTTTACATCTGAATTCAAATGTTCCGTACTGTCGGGAACTAAATATATGTCGACACAAAAAATCTGGTGTGACAAGCACAGTACACAACTTTCGATTACCGAAGGTAAGAGAAAGTTGTGTGCTGTGCGCCAGTCACACCAGATTTTTTGCTTTTTGATTAATTCATTTTTATTAATTTATAAGATATTTTTATAGTAAAAGGTAAAATTTAAAAAAATCCTTTAGTCCTTTAAAGTTTTTTTTTTTTATAAAATTAGAAAATTTAAAATTGCAAGTTATAAAATAGGTGGTTTAATTATGAGAACAATCCCGAAATAAGGGGATTCTCATAAAGGATAGCTCGATGTTTGAAGGATTAATAGGAAAAAGATTTTTTAAGATTTAAAATATTTTATTGACCATTTTAATTTACAGTTTTTACTTTTTAATTGATGCATTATAGATTTTTCATCGACCCCTCTATCGAATGCCCTTTTTCCGATCATTTCATCCTTGATTTTGGTGGCGCTCATTCATTGTTGAAAGAAAAAACCTTCTTTGCCGCGTATTTCTTATACAAAGAATATATATATAATAGGAAAAAGTTTAATTTTTTTTTTATTCACAAATCACGGAATTGCAAATGCGCATAATATTAAAAAAAAAAAAAAAGGAAATTTGTTTATATACCAATTTTTATCATTTTTCATTTGCGAGAGATTTAATTATTATTCAAAGGAAAGAAAAACTCGATGCTTTCCAATTGGTATAAAAATTCTGTATTTTCACGAGTTTCTCAAATCACGTGACAGCCTATCAGGGGCGTATATAGAAATTTTTTTCGGGGGGGGGCCCGAACTCAAAAATTTTTCTGCGGAAATTTTTTTTTTAAGAAACTATATTTTTTTTCACACGAAATTTTTTGCGGACCATTTTTTCTATTGCGGAACCAAAGTTGTCCATCCTGCGGAAAAATTTGTTGCGCTGATGTCTGTATATCCCTATATATGTATATGTGTTTGGGAAATTTCGGGGGGGCCCGGGCCCCCTCGGCCCCCCCCCCTTATATACGCCCCTGCAGCCTATAAAAGACAAAAAAAAAAAAAAAGCGATCAAGTCTTTTACATTTGAAAGTGAGATAAAAATTTATTTTTATGTTATTGTTATTATATTGATATAAAAATAAAAATATTTTGAAAAGAATTTTTCTGTGTTTCTTTTTTTTTTTAAGTCAGGTAGGGGGGCGGGGGAGGGGGAAACATTGTTTTACAGAAAAGTACAAAATATTTTAGTTAAAAAAAAAAAAAAACAAATCAGAATCAGTGAGCTGACAGATTGTGAAACAAAAGACCGACAGACGGACAGACGGACACGTCATAATTGGTGGTCTGCTTGCTAGTCGGTTGGTTTTCGCGAGTGCCGTGCCACAGTGCCTCTGTTTTTTGGCACGTCGCGCCGGCTTTTTTTCTCTCTCATTCAATGCCGGTTAATTGCCCGTCGTCGAACCAACCAATTAACGCACGCAAACGATCAGGCTATCAAGTTGTAACCGGTGCCGATAAAAACGACCACAATGCAGAGAAGCGGTCTTTTTTTTGGGAGGGGGGGGGGAGAAAGTAATAAAATAAAAGGCGCACAGCTCCCGAATCGCATTCTTGATTTGTTAATGAATGAAAAAGAAAGAACAAAAGAATTGGAATTCGAAATATTTAATATATATTTGGAGATTAGACAGAGAGAGAGAAAAAGCAGACGGCCTTGCCTTTCGGAGATGAGAAAACTGTCGTCGTCATCGTCAAGGATACATTTTGGATGGGTGATCACATCTATTCACTTGCCATCATCAGTCTTATAAAGATAACCGAGTCGTGAACAAATAACATCATTAGATTTAGAGTAAGTTGCGTGCTGTGCGACAGTCACACCAGATTGTTAATTTACGGAACCACCCAAATTCAAATATAACAGTATCACTCAGAAAACATTTTCTATTACCTTTTCTTAAAAGAATGTGATTTAGATGAATGTTTTTTATTTTTATTTTATTTATTTATTTATTTTTTAAAGTCATTTCGGCCATTTGACTTTATACATTTATTATGCAATTTATTAAAAATCTGGTGTGACTGGCGCACAGCACACAACTTTCTCTTACCTTCGGTAATCGAAAGTTGTGTTCTGTGCTTGTCACACCAGATTTTTTGTGTCGACATGTATTTAGTTTCCGACCATAGGGTACGATTGAATTCAAGATGTAAAATTTATAAGTATGGGAAAATATTTATATTTTGTTACCATGGCAACCATTTCTCCTATCTTTTCTATGGAGTACAAGAGTAAAGTGGTCTTCAGAAGATTTCAATCACAAAATGAGAATATACATTTTATAGAGAATCTAAAAAATAATTGATTTTTGAATTTAAAAAAAAATCGTTGGAGCAAATTTTGAGAAAATCGAAAAAAACTGAAAAAGTCCATCAGTAAAGTACTAGTACTCTTTGGTCGATTTTGTTCAAAAGCTTCGTGTCACGTCCCATGGGGGTGCCTAACTTAAATATAAAATTTCAACTTCCTAGCTCTTTTTGTTCTTGAGATATTTTGTTCACAGACAGACACACAGACAGACACACAGACAGACAGACCATGTTGCGAAAACCACTTTTTTAGATTCAGGGGACCTCAAAACGTGTATATCCATCAAAATCTCAACATCGAATTTTTGACATGAAACCAATACTTTCTCTCTCTATATATATTAACATATACAGTATATAGAGGTAAGAGAAAGTAAAAACAAGTATCAATGGCTTTCGGCGGGCGTTCAACGCTCTTGTTTTTCCGGGGCCACCTATCCCGATTTTCAGCACCGCTTGGGGTTGCTTAACAACCTTGATCTTGGTGGCTGTTGTTCATTCTTCTTGTCAGGCCCGCCGGCAGTGTTTTTTATATTAATGTTATTTATATGTTGGCAATGGCCACGGGCCGCCGAAAATAAATTAAAAAAAAAAAATTACAAAATGTCCGACTGTCAGTCTGCCACACTCTTTTTGACCCACAGGAGGAGTCAGAGATAGGAAATAATGTAACTTCACGGAGATGGCTAAGGCCAGACAGAGGCCAGTGGGTTTGTGGTGTGTGTCTCCGTGCACGAAAGCACCTCGGGTAAATAAACGGGGATCCCGATAGTAATTTCAAATAAAAGATAAAGTAGCAATTTTACATAAATTTACAAATAAAACACTAATAATTTGTAAATAAACGATTTATTTGTAAAATAATAATGAAAGCAACATATCAGGTAGCTTATAGGTTCATTCTAGTGGAGCTCCAATCAGGATATTTCCATCCAAAAAGAAGATAATTTGGGTAATAATAATATGGATGGATGATGTAAACTCTGCTCAGAGCGTAAATCTTAACTCTGAACTGAAAGTGGAGCGCCCCACATAGATGGCAACCAACCACACATGATCCTTGTGCTATTTTATAGTAGACTAGTAATAAACTAATAGGTGATGCAAAAAACAAAAAACAAATGACCAATGACCAACCCAGCCAATATACATACATGCATTGTAAGACGGTTGTTACGTCAGAATTCCTGAATTTTTCCATTGGAAAGCATTGGGTAATATTTTACCTTATGAAAAATCAAAGTCAATTAATTCTAATAATTAAATCTCTCAAAACCCAAAAAATAATGAAATTTCTTATAAGTAGAGACCGGACAAAAAGCATAAAAAAATGGAAAAAAGTGCTTAAAAAAGCATAAAAAACTTGAATAAAAAGTTGTTAAATAAGCATATAAGTTGAAAAAAGCATCTCATAAGCAATTTTTACTCATACCAATGGCCTATACAAATTTTTTTTAAAGAAACTAAATTTATTCCGCCCCGCCCTGCGAAAATTTTTTTTGCGGAACCAAATTTTTTCACCCTGCGGGGTTTTGGAAAATGTTTGGGGGAGGGGCGCCCCCCCTTATAAACGTCCCTGGTGTATGCGTGTGTGAATGGGAAAAAGTTTTTTAATAAAAAAAAAAAAAAAAAATTACAAATATCCGTAAAATAAGTTCAAATAAGCACGAAAGGGAAAAAAGCACGAAAACTCAAAAAAGCAAAAAAAGCATAAAAAATGCAATCTCAATGCACTTAGTTTTTCCTAATTCGTATAGAAATTAAATATCTAATGGTTGCTTATAAAATTGAACAATAAGCATTTTGCTTAAAATCCGGTCTCTACTTATAAGGGTCTCCATGTTTTTCTGAGCTTTTTTTTTTATTCGCCCATTTAGCCTCACGCTATTGGGCCAAAACTTAATTTTCTGAGCTTTTGTCTTCATAAGCACCTCTAAGATTCCTTTATATTTTAAGGTTCAGGAAATCTCAAATGAGCAACGCAGCTAGTCGTTTTTTTCAATTTTTAGTGCCAGGGCCAACGTTTCGGTCGCATATAGGACCATCATCGGGGCTAAAATATAACAGACAAAATCAAACATTGATCACAAATTCTTTCTAATTGCACCATTAGATAATTTATTATAATATTATATAAAAAAACATTTACCCAAGCCATTGTCAATTTATTATTCCTCTTGGTCATATTGGCCAAAGAAATTATTAATAAATTCAATGACCAAATTATTAGATACAGTGGACTGTTTGATTTTGTCTGTTATATTTTAGCCCTGATGATGGTCCTATATGCGACCGAAACGTTGGCCCTGGCACTTTACATTTAAATAGAAATTGAAAAAAACGACTAGCTGCGTTGCTCATTTGAGATTTCCTGAACCTATTATCAGCTATACACCTCAATTAAATTTATATTTTAACCATTCTAAGGAATGCCAACATCAAAATATTTAAAAAATACAAAATAATAGCATATACATTTTAAATTTCACTAATTCTCACCAGACTCGGAATCATCAGGATCTGATAAAAATTGCATCAAGATCATTGATAGTTTTTTTTTTTTAATTTCATTCTAGAGGTAGGCCTGTAAGATAAGATCCGTTAAAAGGGCAAAGAATATAAATGTAAACACATTCCACCCTAGAGAGGCAAAATGTGGAAACTTGGATTCATTACTTTTTGAGGACTAAAAGGGGAAAGTGGAGCGCCCCACATAGATGGCAACCAACCACACATGATCCTTGATCTACATATTTTATACAAGTAGTAATAAACTAATAGGTGATGCAAAAAATCAAAAAAAACAAATGAACAGTACGTGAAGCTGCTTCCTTCCTTCGACTGACGTCATCAGTGACCCTCTAACAGGGAATCCCCCGGTGCGGCTGTCAGCTGATTTGAAGTTTACTTTTCTCTTGGCAATGATTTGAGTGACTTGCCGAAATTTTTAACATGAATCATTATTTTATTTTGTCTCTTCTGTTAAAAAAAATTCTAATGTGAAGAATTAAATAATCTTTCTGATATAATTTTATTACCTGTGAATGATGTAAGTTTAATGCTGATTAAAATATCGGAATGGATTCAAGGGGTATAGGGGGACATTACTCTCTTTTTACTTTCTCTTACCTATAGGTATATATTAATATACACGTTTTGAGGTCCCCTGAGTCCAAAAAGTGGTTTTCGTCTGTCTGTCTGTGTGTGTTCGATTTTAACATGAAGGAATTGAGCTAAAACGTTGAAATTTTATATTTAAGTTAGGCACCCACCTGAGGCGTGAAAATAAGCTTTTAAACAAAATCGGCCAAAAAGTACTAGTACTTTTCTGATGTACTTTTTCAGTTTTTATTAATTTAATAAAAAAAGATTTTTGTTATTCAGTCGGTGGTATTTCGGTTCAAATTTGTCTTAATGCTTTTAACCTAAGCTCCGTTTTAACCCGGAATTTGAGATTTTGATGGAAATATACATTTTGTGGTCCCCTGAATCCAAAATTTTTGAATCTGTCTGTGAACAAAATATCTCAAAAACGAAAAGAGCTATAAGGCTGAAATTTTATATTTAATTTAGGCGCCCCCTGGGACATGACATGATGCTTTTGAACAAAATAGGCCAAAAAGTACTAGTACTTTACTGATGCACTTTTTCACTTTTTTTTTATTTCTTCAAAATTTGCACTAACGATTTTGATTAAAATTCAAAAATCAATTATTTTTTAGATGCTCATTAAATTGTATATTCCCATTTTGCCATTGAAATCTTTTGAAGCACACTTTACTCTTGTACTTCATAGAGAAGATAGGAGAAACGGTTGCCACGATAACAAAATATAAATATTTTCTCATGTTTATAAATTTTACATCTTGAATTGCCCTCGGGGTATGGTGTAGAGGTTAGCGTGCTAACCTCGTATACCAAACGTCGCGGGTTCGGACCCCAGGCAGTCCGATGATTTTATTTAAGCCAATTGCCCCCCCCCCCCGATACCAGATGGCTTAAATAAGAATGCCTGGACCCCTAATATGTGTATATTATCAATAACGGATATCGTTTAAAGTCTTAAATGGCCTGAGTTGCCGAAAAGACTGTGTGAATGTGTGTGTGAGTGTGAGTGTGAACGAGAAAAAAAGTGTGAATGTTTTATTTATAAAAAAAAAAAAAAAAACATCTTGAATTCTAATATATAGGCGGAAACTAAATATATCTCGACACAAAATAAAATCTGGGGTGACAAGCACAGTACAAAACTTTCTCTTACCAAAGGTTGTGTACTCTGCGACCAGTCACACCAGATTTATTATTATTATTATTATTACTTGGTCTTTAATTGACACTAAAATCTCATTAAAAAAAAATATGACTAATAGGTAGAAACTTGGTGAAATATTATCATAAAAACGGCAAGTCATCGTAATGAGATGAGACAAAAACAAAGTCTATAGGATATAACTTCTAATTCCTTTCATTGGCGAAATCATCCTTATTTGTTAGAGGTTCAAACCTTTATAGTAAGCTAGACACTATCAATCACAGAAATGAAGTGGAAGGGTCTATTATTAAATTAAACTCCTTTATTACAAAACGTTTCGGAGGTTTTTAAATTTTTTTAAGTGTTTATCTTGTTACACCAGATTTATTATGCTATCTTCAGTTTTTTTAAAAATCTAGAGTTCCAATATATTTACATTGTTTTATACATAGCCGGTATTGTATATGATTGACTTATGGACAGACGAATTAACAATTCAATTTTTTTTTTAACTCTTGCATAATAAAATTGGCCAGAAACGTTTTGTTTTATTACAAAACATTTGATTTAATAATAGAGACTTCCTACCTGGCTGCTGGGGATTTAATTATAAACATCTATTTTCTGCATTAATTTACATATTATTATATCGATAAAAAAGAATATTTAACAACTTGTGATTATCGAAGTTAAGAAATTTGTGGATAATTATTCTACTTTTTTTTTCTAAATGAGTGGCAAAAATTTCCCTATATATATATACAAGTAAAAGAAAATAAATAAAATCAATTTACTGTATATAAATTCGGAGTGTCCGTCCGTCTGTTTAACCAACTTCTCATTGAAATTTTACACTCGATAGGCACCTAAAATACAGAATTTTACCCATTGGAAAGCTTCACTTTTTTTTTAAATATATGGTGTGACAAGCACAGAACACAACTTACGATTACTGAAGGTAAGAGAAAATTGTGTGCTGTGCGACCAGTCATGAATTTGTTTATATTTACCCGTTTTTTTAATGCCACCTGTATGATTTTGTTTTGATTTTTCTTTTCAAAATTAACGAAAATTTTCTTTTTCTTCTGTGATTATTTCAAAAACTATTCAGTTATCGGAAAAATTTCAAAGAATAAAAACTTTTTAAAATAGAGTATTTTATCATAATATAACAAAAAAAATTGAAAATTTCAAAATTTTTGAAAAAACTTTTTAGGTAAAGTACTACTTCCAAGTGACGTATTTACTTCAAAAGTTGATAGAAATCTACAATTTTAGTGTAAGGAGCATATACCAAATTTCATCCATCTAGTTGCTTTGGTTTTTAAGCAATCGTGTTCACACACACACACCAGACAGTAATTCCAAAAGAATATACGAACAAGTTTTGGGGAAGTCATTCTCAATTTTTTTTTTAATAGCTTTTGAGTATGTTTATCAACGAAAAATAGAGCCCTCCTTCGAATTTTTAAGTAATCTAAATACTTTCTCTATTAAAAAAAAAAAAAAAATTTGTGAATGAATCCCGGATCCTCAGGTATTTTTCTGAATCGAAGATTTCGCCACTCGACGTCACAAATCAAAGTGCTAGGATATAACAAGTAGTAGAAGGTGGGGGGGGGAGCTGCTCTCACTCGCTACTATGACGTCATCCGACGTCACCTTTGGACCTAACCGAAAAAGAAAAGAAGGTCATAGTAATTGATTACGATGAAAATTGTTGTTGGTTCAGAGGAAAAATTTATGAGTCTCTCTACTCTATCTTTCTTTTTTGTTTTTTAATAAGATAATCTTTTCTGCTTAAGCATTTTAGTTAATCAGTGAAATTAACGAGTTTTTCTTATAAATATTTACAAATAATTTGAAAGTGTTTTTTTTTTTTTTTTTTTTTTTAATAAAAAAATCGAAAAAAAACTGAAAAAGTACATAAGTAAAGTACTAGCACTCTTTGGCCGATTTTGTTCAAAAGCTGCTGGCCAGGTCCCAGTGAGGTACAGTGAGCTCCACAATTAATTCCCCACTTGATAGCTTTAACTTTAAGAATATGGTATAATATATGGGGTATAGTGAAATAATTTTAATGACCGAAAAGGTAAAACGTACGTAAAATCTGGTATAGATGATTTTATTTTATCTTTTAAAAATTAAAATTATTTTACCATTTACCATATTCTATACCATATACTTAAGGTTAAAGCTCGGTGGGGACTTTAATTGTGGCGCTCACTGTACCTCACTGGGACCTGGCCCGCAGCTTTTGAACAAAATCGGCCAAAGAGTGCTAGTACTTTACTTATGTACTTTTTCAGTTTTTTTTCGATTTTTTCAAAATTCATTCTAACGATTTTGATTAAAATTCAAAAATCAATTATTTGGGCTCTTTAAAATTAGATCAAAAGTGACCAGAAGAAAGTGTGTCCCTGCTGCGGGCGTGCGGATCCCTCGATCATTTTGAATAATTTTCCTTCTTGATTATGAATTTCGAGTCTTTTCAAATCTAGTTAAGCTAATCATATGATTAAATAAGAGCCCAAATCCTAGTTAAGATTCAAAGATTGGTATAAGAGGTGAAATTAGAAACACCAGCCTTGTTTATTTTAGTTTTTTGGAAATTTTTAAATTTTTGTTAAAATATTTATTTATAATTGATGATTGTGAAAGCCTAAATTGTTATTTAAAACCACATTGTAAGTAGCAACTATTGTTGTAAGAATATAGCCTATATAACAAAGGAAAAAAAAAGAAAGTAAGAATTATACTAACAAGCCGTATATTTGCCTTTTTACATGTCTAGAGTCCTGATGAAGGGAGGCGTTGAGTCCCCCGAAACGACGAATACCTCCAGCGTTTTCATTTGTCTTTCATCTAAAATATTTATAATTATTTTAATTTTTAATAATTTTTATAAATGTGAAAAAAGTCAGTTTTTTTTTTAACTCCGAATGTTTAAGCAAGTTCTTATTTACTATATCGATGATTTGCTATCTCTCTGATAAGTATGCTATAGCAACTATAGTTGACTAGAAGTGAAGCAACCTGCCCTAAAGAGGAAAAAGAGTATTGATGATGAATTAAACTGTATTGGGGAAATGACGAGATCACAAGAATATTCGTCCATCTAACGGTTTTATTTTAACGCTTATTTGATTTCTGTCTTTCAATGCAATGAAATTTTTTTTAGATGAATAATAACAACAGCAACAAAAAAAACCCAGGTGACATACACACCCCCTACCCGGTCCAGGAACTTTCTACGGTGTCCTTGACAGCAAGAACTTGTACTCAATTTTTGATGTTCACTCAATTTCACCTCCCCCCCCTCCCCCGCCCCCGCCGTTATCAAATCCAGGTCACATAGTCATTCATTCATCCTTCCCTCTCGAATACTTTTACATAATAAAATAGAAAAAGAAGGCTTACGAAAAGTCACGCAATTTCTTGGTATTTAATGGCAAGTATTGATCCTTACAAAAAAAAAAAAAAGAGGAAATTAAATCAAGAGATCAAGAATGGAAAATTTTATTATAAAAGTTTTAACTAGTCGTAATCCGGAAGTTAAATTGCTATAATACTGTATATGAATAATAAATGATTGTTTAAAAAAAAGAAACAAGCAAAGTGCAAATATTATGACGTAAATGTTGTATTTTCAAAGAGCCTCATTTAATGTAATCATTCTTTGATTTTAAATTCTTTTACTCTGGTATTTTATTTATTTATTTACTTAAGGTTGTTCGGATAGTACATCGTAAGTCATAATAGAATCTAAATTTTTTTTTAAATAAAATTAAAAATTTGAATGCCAAAATTCCTTATTATAATTTAATCGTGACCTATCATAGTTTATAATTGGATTAAGTTAATAATTTAATTACCAAAAATAATAAATGAATGACTTTCGACTTGAGTAGTTTTTCACGTAATATAGAACTGGCAACATTGCATTCATCAACTATCAATTTTAAATCTTAAACGCCTTAAATTTTATTTTATTTAATATATTACAATGTTTAATGCAAATCAGTTTAAACACAATGGACGATTTGCGAGAAAAAATATTGTAAAATTGAAAAAAAAAATGTATCTGACATAGAGATAAGACACTTATGCTATGCGACGTTGCCAGGCTGGTCTGACTCTCGAGAATTCATTATTTTTAAATATTAGCGACTGTCATTTTGGAGAATTTTTTGACTTTCTTGTTAAAATATCTTTAAAAGCGGTCAGCAGAAACTTTTGGTTTTATTTTTAACGTATTCCTCGGAAGTGAATTAATAAAATGTAAGTTTTTTGTTTTTGTATCATTTGCACAGATGCCTATATAATTCGATATGTGTGCGTTTCGTCGTTATTCCCCATAGGCTACATGTTAAATTTCAATTTTTTAAAAATTAATTACACGATAACCCTGTGTCAGATCTGCTTCAAAATTTTATTTTATACGTATTTGATAGTGATTAATAACATATTAAAAAATTAGCTTTTAATCTACTCAAGTGCTTTAATGTCCGAACAACCTTAAATAATAAAGATTAATTTTTTTGTTGAATTAGGGAATAAATGCATGGAGTTTTCTAAATCAAGTGTTATGAGACAAATGAAATAATTTTTAATTATTATGATAAAAATTTTAAATAAATTTTTAAATAAATATTACCCTAACTAAATACCGATCCACTTTGAGGCACAAGTCTCTTGGTGGTTAGGTCCAAACTGTACCAGATTTAAAGATAAAATCATCTGTACCAGATTTTATTTTACCCTTTCAGTCATTAAAATTATTTCACTATATACCATATACCTAAGGCTCTAACCCCCGGGGATTTTGGTTGTTCTCCTGTGTTTTTTATATATCATGCGGAATTTAATTAGTTATATACCACATAAAAGTGAAATTAAATACTCTACAATTTTTATTTTATGAAATATGAAGTTATTCAAGTTACAATTTTTTTTTTTCTAAATTTATTTAATATTTATATTCCTAAATAAAATGTTAACGAAAGTAAAGGAAAGTTGGGTGCTGTGCGACCAGTCACACCAGATTAACCCCACCCCCTCGAAAATCTCACACTCACTTTCGATTAACGAAAGTTGTGAACTGTGCTTGTCACAGTGTCGAGATATATTTTGTTTCCGCCGATATATTAGAATTCAAGATATACAATTTATAAACATGGGAAATCAAGGGCGGATCCAGAGGAGATTTTCGAGGGGGTGGGGTTAATCTGGTGTGACTGTTCGCACAGCACACAACTTTCCTTTACTTTCGGTAACATTTTATTTAGGAAAATATAGAAATAAATTTAGAAAAAAAAAAAATTGTAACTTGAATAACTTCATATTTCATAAAATAAAAATTGTAGAGTATTTAATTTCACTTTTATGTGGTATATAACTAATTAAATTCCGCATAATATGTATAAAAAACACATTAGAGTACAGGAGTACAGCGAACTCAACAATTAAGTCCCCACCTGGGAGTTAGAGCCTTAAGTATAAGGTATATAGTGAAATAATTTTAATGACCGAAAAGGTAAAACGTAAGATCTGGTACAGGGTACAGTGACCGCCACAATTAAGTTCCCACCTGAAAACTAGAGCCTTAAGTATATTGTACAGTATATAATGTATAGTGAAATAATTTTATTGACCGAAAAGGTAAAACGTAAGATCTGGTACAGATGATTTTATTTTCCCTTTTAAAATTTAAAATTATTTCACCATATACTTAAGGCTCTAGCAATTAGGTGGGGACTTAATAGTGGCGCTCACTGAACATATGATTTTATTATACCTTTTCGGTCATTAAAATTATTTCCCCATGCACCATATACTCAAGGTTCTAACTCCCATGTGGGGACTCGCTGTACGAAAAAAAATTCATATTTAAAGAGATCTTGATTTAGTAAATGTGTTGAGTCTAATCGCCTGTTTTTGACGTCATTGTACAAGAAAGAATTCAAACATCCCAAGTGAGCGAATTTCCTTGCTTGAAGTTTCACTTCTCCTTTCTTCCTTATTGTCAAATTAACAGTTTAAAAATAAAATAAAAAAATAAAATTTCACCATATGGAAAATCCTCACCAGACCAGCCTAGACACTTTTTTTTTCCTTAAGATTTATCTAATGAATGTTATGGAGAAATAGCGAATTGGGTGGCTGGTTATCGTTCGTTCGGCTACGACCTCGACCGTGCGCGCGGATTTTACGAATGTCATAACACGGTGCAACACAGTTACCTCATCAAGTAGGCAGGCAAGCAATGCGAGCGAGCTTTAGCTCGATCCCCCCCCCACTGGGGAGAAAGTTGACACTTTCTTCTAAAACAACCTTCGATTATATTGCATCCCGGATTCCGGAATTCTTTCAGAGGAAATTCTTTTTATATTACGAATTTAAGGTTGATCGGACAGTACCTCGTAAGTCATAATAGAATCTAAATTTTTTTTTTTAATAAAATTAAAAATTTGAATGCCAAAATTCCTTATTATAATTCAGTCGTGACCTATCATAGTTTATAATTGTATTAAGTTAATAATTTAATTACAAAAAATAATAAATGAATGACTTTTGACTTGAGCAGTATTTCACGTAATATAGAACTGGCAACATTGCATTTGACAGCTGATTATTTTAAATCTTAAAAGCCTTAAATTTTATTTTATTTAATATATTACAATGTTTAATGCAAATCAGTTTAAACACAATGGACGATTTGCGAGAAAAAATATCGTAAAATTGAAAAAAAAAATGTAACTGACAGCTAGAAAAGAGAATTATTTTATGCGACGTTGCCAGGCTGGTCTGACTCTCGAGACTTCCTTATTTTTAAATATTGGCGACTGTCATTTTGGAGAATTTTTTGACTTTCTTGTTAAAATATCTTTAAAAGCCTTCGGCAGAAACTCTTGATTTTATGTTTAACGTATTCCTCGGAAGTGAATTGATAAAATGTAAGTTTTTTTGTTTTTGTATCTAATGCAGAGGTGCCTATATAATTCGATATGTGTGGGTTTCGTCGTTATTCCCCATAGGGTACATGTTAAATTTCAATTTTTTAAAAATTAATTACACGATAACCCTGGGTCAGATCTGCTTCAAAATTTTATTTTAAACGTATGTGATAGTGATTAATAACATATTAAAAAATTAGCTTTTAATCTAATAAAGTGCTTTAATGTCCGAACAACCTTAAAAGCAAAGAAATAAATAAAATTTTGGATTAATTTTGCTCTAGAGTTAAACATTTCTTTTAATTATTTATTCAATCTACGATTCGAGTAGTCATCATAAGTAAGTTCCACAGCGAACTTATAATATTTGAATATATACAGTAGCGTGGAGCGAAAAAAATTTTTTGAATTCTTATATGCTTGGGGGAGTTAATCTTCTGCCTCCAACTTTTATTTGATCTTAAAGAAAAAATCCATTTCCAAAACTGCATGTTGCATTTATATCTTTACAGCTTGTAGCTGTATGTGTGAGACAGCTCATTTTGATTACCGAAGTTATGTGTAGTGTTATTAATTCCAGATTGTTTTTTTTAATTTATTTTTGAGTTATTTTTAACATCCACCCTCCAACGTTGTTATTGTATTTGTTTGTGCAGACATATAGGCTATTAAACTGTCAGAGTTTAGCACAATCTCTAGGATTAGAGGCGACAAAGTGTCATTTTGGCAGGATAATTGCGTCTATCGGTTTGAAATTCCCTCCACGAGTTGGTCACAAAAGGATTCTTTCTCACTAACCCAGTGGCCTAATTACCTCACTCTAGATTGGCACAAATTTAGAAAAAATGATTGTCCGTTTAACAATTGAAGCAGAAAATATTAAGGAAGTGAGCGATGTTGAGGGGCCTTCTCGTTAAAATAACTAGCATCACAAATAGAACTGAAAAGAGTTCAATAACAAGATAAAGCTATAGGCTTGACATTCACTGATTTCATCAAGATAACACAAATGCTAAAAAATCACTTTTTTTAAAAAAAATCAAAAATTTCAGGATTAATGGTCCATTCATTTCTGACGCTCAATAATAGCAAAGAAACTTTTTTAATCAAACAGATTTTAAATATAATTTGAAATAATTAAAAAACAAAAAGAAATACATAAGTTCATTTACAATTAGCATAGCTACTAACTAGCATTACATACAATTTCATAAATGTAGAATTCATAATGGATATCCACAGCGAAAAGTCTAAGAACTCTTTAGGCAAAGTTGATCTCATAAAAGAAAATTGCTGAAATTCATTCCCTCAATAATTTTTAAATTATTGAAGTTTTTTTTAACAATTTTATTTATTAAAAATTTTTTCAATAAATTACATAAATCAGTGCTTCTGTATAATTTTGAATTTCATATATGCATACACTTACTAATCAATAGTCAAGTAGTTGTAAATATATTATCGTAATTTTTTAATTATAATCCATTTATATAAATTTATTTAACAATAATAATTTACGTGATGAAGATCGGGGCAGCCTGGTGGATATTATTGAGAAGGATGAATAAAAAAAATCCGGAGCCGATGTTCAGGCAATTTATTTGGATTAATCCCTTCCGCTAGAAGTCAACGTTTCGGGGCCTTCTTCAGAACCATGAAGGAGGAGCCGTTTTTGCTCTGAAACGTTGACTTATAGCGGAAGGAATTAATCCAAATAAATTGCCTGAACATCGGCTCCGGATTTTATTTATTCATCCTTCTCAATAATAATTTATTTGTTATATTTGCTACTCTTCGCGGCCTCCCTGTGAGTAATCCATGGCCCCCTAGGGAGCCGCGGCCCACTACTTTAAGAAGCCCTGCTATAAATGATTGAATATTTATTAGAGTGCCTCTATTTACAGCCCATAAGCTCTGAAGATGGTCTTAATCAAAACCTAAACATCAGCATAGTGGGCCTTAATAAATGAAATAAATATACAATTAGCTGATTTTCTTTTTATTTTACTTATTCATCATCTATAAAACTTACATCTACTAAGAAGCTTTTTTGTAAAAATTTTGTTTTTGTATTTTTTGTATTATATACAAATTTTTGTATCGTTTTGTACTCATGGCTAAATAAAAGGCTCACCTGAAAGAAAACTCTTAAATATTCTTTAAAAAATTTTACAAATTTTTTTATTTTGATTATTAAATTATGTCTTGGGTGATAACAAAGGGACCTCGGGATTCTCTCTATCCAAAATTCAACAAGAGCCTTGGCGACTTTTCCTCTCTTTTTTCTTTATCTGAGGCAATTTACACCCGTTAATTAATTGGTCCCGTGACATCTAGCACAAGAGGCGAAAATTCTACCACTATGTACACTGACCAATTTTTATCATAACAAAATGCATTAATTTTTCTCTCACTTATTTTTTCTTATCAGTTCAATGAAGTCTTATTGTTGATAAATAAAGATTTTTTTTTTATTTTGGAAATTTATCTTATTTCATGGAGTAATTTACAGACTCTTTTTTTTTTTACTCGTTTGCTTTTTATTTGTAAACACTTTTCTGCATACAATTAAAAAAAAAACGTGTCTTATTGAAGGCCGGTCGCTGACTGCTAGCAAACGAGAGAGAGAGAGAGAGAGAAGAGAGGACGTCTGCAAACAGAGCGTTTCCTCTCTTTGTATATACTATGTATATCTCTCTTCATTCTCTTTTGACCTTCAACAAAACAGAAAAAAAAATAGAGATAGAAAATATCACTGATTATTAAGAAAAATTTTTAGAAATTAAAGAGAGAAGTTTTATAGCGCATTTTCATTTACCAACTATTGTATATAAAAACCCCCCCCCCCCCCCCCCCCTACAAATTTTTTTTTTAAAAATTTTAAGTGTATAGTATTTAATAAATTATTAATTTTCGATATATATGATATAATGACATAGTTATATGTATTTATTCTTAAGAATATTTAAGTTTTGTGCCCTCCTGGACCTTGATAATAAGCTTTTAAACAAAATCGGCCAAAGAGTACTAGTACTTTACTGATGCACTTTTTCAGTTTTTTTCGATTTTTTCAAAATTCGCTCCAACGATTTTGATTAAAATTCAAAAACCAATTATTTTTTAGATATTCTTTAAAATGTATATTCTCATTTTGTCATTGAAATAATCTGAAGACCACTTTACTCTTGTACTTCATAGGAACGATAGGAGAAATGGTTGCCATGGTAACAAAATTATATTCATACTTATAAATTTGACATCTTGAATTCTAATATATCGGCGGAAACTAAATATATATCGACACAAAAAATCTGGTGTGACAAGCACAGAACACAACTTACGATTACCGAAGATAAGAGAAAGTTGTGTGCTGTGCAAACAATCACACCAGATTTTTTAATCAAACAAATTAAAAATATAATTTGAAAGAATTAAAAAAGAAAATGTGTTCATTTTGTCTACAATTTACATTTAAAAAAAAAAAACAACCAATATGTAGAATTGGCATCATACAATTGCAATAATGTAGAGTTCATAATGAATATCCACAGTGACCAGTCTAAAGAACTAGACTATTTAGTTGATTCAATTAATTTACAGCCTACATAAAAGAAAATTGCTGAAATTCATTCACTCAATAATTTTTAGTTTTTGAAGTTTATTTTAATTATTTCATTTATTAAAATTTTCTCAATATTTCTTATAAATACTTATTGATCCCAGGCAATTCGGGCTTAAAAATTTCCAAGACGTTATAGTACCATACCAAAATCTTTAAAAACTTCATAATTAAGTGTTTTATTCATTTTAAAATTAAAATAATCGATTATAAAGCTTATTATTTGGGCATAGTGTTCTTATCATTTTCTTTATTTTTCTCTTAGAAAGATGACTTGTCACACAAAATTTATTTTTTCAGCTAAAAGAGTTTTATAAAATTCAAAATGATGTTGCTAACAGAACAAGCATAAATTCCATGTTATTTACAGGTTTTTTCAAAACTCATTTATCCATTATATTTCTTATTTTATAAGTTTAAAGCCGTAGGGGCCAATCACTGTATCGGGGCCAATCACTGTATCAGGGCCAATCACTGTATCAGGGCCAATCACTGTATCGGGGCCAATCACTGTTTCTGGGCCAATCACTGTTTCGGGGCCAATCACTGTAGCTTTTACCCTAGTTTGTGAGCAGGAAATCGAAACATTAGGGAACTAGTCATTTGGGTTGCCTATCTTCCAGTAAGCAAAAATAATTTTATCAACCTATGCCTAACATTATGTTTGGTGAGTCTGAAAACAATAGAACAAATAGAAACAAACGCCCGCTAACTTCTGACGCATTTTGAATAAAAACCCTCATTTTTTTTTTTTTTTCAAAATTCTATTTATTAAAATAAAATTTTTGTTTGACTTAATAGCAATAATGTCTCATTTTTCTTGAGTGAATCGTCTACTTTGCATAATGACGTTTCGGTTTATGGAAATTTTTTCGTTTTTGTTGGTTCGTGCCCCAATAGGCGTTTTATTCTTCTGCGTGTCTTGAGACACGCGCACGTTCGCCTCGTTCTCATTCCTCCCGTGTTAACACTTTCTACCGGTGATGATGATGAAAAAAAAATGCCCGATTGACGGCGCCAACATACTCGATTAATAATCAGGTGTGAATTAACCGAGTCAGCCAATTCCAATAGCTGCTGATCGGCGGTTTTTTTTTTTCTCCTTATGACAACGATACGGAAATACCTTTCACGTAAAATCTTTTTCAATGAATGCATTTTATTATTTCTACTATTTCAAAATAAGATAAGGAAATAATCTTTTTAATCTAGAGAAAATTTTAAATGCATGTATGTCGTTAAAATTAAGTAATAACATCAGCGTTAAAAAATGCTATTTTCTAAACAAAGTTTTAAACATCGACGTTAACATGTTGCTTTTATCTCAAAGCTGTCAAAATCATAGTCTTATTTTTTAGGTTAAAAACGACATTTTGATGTATTAAATACGACGTTAAAATAATAAAGGCACCCCCCTAGAGATGACGTTAAACATTAAATGTTAACGCTTTGGCGAGTTTTTGCTTACAGAATAGCAATTTAAGGCTAGGACGTTTTAAAATAATTTAACGCTGATTTCTGAAGTTAAAAGTTAACGTTTTTTTAACTGTTGATATTCTATAATTATTTTAAAAAATATAATTTTAAAATTATTTAAAAAAATGTAAACTAAACAATTTATTGAAAAATCTTTAAAAATTAAAATTGTTAAAATAAACTTCAATAATTTAAAAATTATTGAGTGAATGAATTTCAGCAATTTTTCTTTTATGAATTAATTAATTGGATCAACTTAGTCTAGGAATTTTTAGACTTTTCATTGTTGATATTCGTTATGAATTCTACATTGTTGCATTTGTATTTGATGCTAGTTATGCTAATTGTAAATGAACTTTTTTTTTTATTTATTTCAATTTATATTTAAATTTTGTTTGATTAAAAATAGTTTCTTTGCTATTATTGATTCCCACCCTGGAAATTATTGAAATTTTTGATTTTTAAATGAAAAAAGTGATTTCCTTTTTTTTTTTTGTGTGTTATCTTTATGAAATCAGTGAATAGCAAGTCTTTAGCTTTATCTTTCTTATCTTGTTATTGATTCTATTTGTGACCCCCCCCCTTATTTGTCTCTTTATTTTAACGAGGAGGCCCCTCAACATGGCTCACTTCCTTAATACTTTCTGCTTCAATTGTTAAACGGACGGGACGGACAATCTCCTATATTGATCATTTACAAATATATCTTTTTTTCAAATTTGTGTCAATCTATTGTTAGAGTGAGGTAATTAGGCCACCGGGTAAGTGAGAAAGAATCCTTTTGTGACCAACTCGTGTAAGGAATTTCAAAACGATATAGTCTACGCAATTATCCTGTCAAAGTGACAGTTTGTCTCTGCTAATCCTATAGATTTAATACCTTATATTATCACTAGTCTGCACAAACAAATACAATAACAACGTCTATTGGACAAAAAACTTGGAGGGGGGATGTTAAAAATAACTAAAAAATAAATAAAAAACAATCTGGTCTTAATCAAGACCGAAACGTCAGCATAGTGGGCCTTAATAAATGAAATATACAATTAGCTACTATTTACTTACTAATCAAAAAAATACCTCCAGGTGATTTATGAAATTTTTAGTTTTTTATAAACAGCCTCAAAATTCAGCATCTTATTTTGATTAAAAAGTTTACTATAAATGAATTCATACCCGGACGATTAAGAGACGGACTGCTTTTGTTTTATATGACTGAAGCCCTCGGGCTTGGCGTAGTTGGTAGCGCGCCTGCCTTGTATACCAAGGGTCGCGGGTTCGGAACCCAGGCAGTCCGATGATTTATTTAAGCCATTTGGATACCAAATGGCTTAAATAAGAATGACTGGTAACCGAATATTTGGTCGGTTCCTAATTTATACACAAAACAGTGTTAGCAGACGTACAATAATTATTGTACATTTACCATAATTTCATGTTCTTTTCAACCTTCAAGCTCCTAAGCGTACAAATTTTAGAAAAAAACAATAATTTTTAATTTAATAATAGTTGTTATAATCTTTATGCAAAATCTTTTTGACATGAATTCAATACTTTCTCTCTATATATATTAACATATATAGGTAAGAGAAAGTAATAAATTTCTCAAATAAAAAAATAATAAAAATTGTTATACTGAAAAAGTGCGGCTCAAAAGGCGAGGGCCTGCCGCAGGCGGCCTGGCGCCAGCTGGAGGGGGGTCCAGGGAGGCAAATCCCCCTCTATCAAGTAATTTATTAAATATGTACATTTTTATATACTTAAGTTGTATGCTGGGTATTTGAGATTGGAGTTGGGAGGAATAAAACCAGCGTTACACAAAAACACCTTTACACTTTTATTCAAGCAGACGTTTCGGTAACCATAACGGTTGCCATCCTCAGTGCCAATGAAAGTTTTTTAAGGTGTCCCTGTCATATATGATAATTAGAGACCGGATTTTAAGCAAAATGCTTATTGCTGAATTTTATAAGATTACTAGACGCAAAGCCCCGCCTTCGGCGGGGCTTTCCGTCTAGGCGGGGCTGCGCCCCCTGGACCCCCCCTGCTCGCCTTCGGCTTATATACATACCGGTACATACATTTTCCCTTTTCATTTTTATATATAGAGTTTATTTTAACGGTTAATTATTCATGAACTTAAGATTTTTTGTGAATCATATCCTTTCCGGGACTCTACCGGTACACAGACACGCCGATATTTTAGAATTCAAAATGTAAATAAATAAAAAAAATAGTAAACATGGGTAAATATTTATATTTTGTTACCATGGCAACCATTTCTCCTAATTTTTATTTTTTTCTTATTTTAACGGATAATTACTCATTAACTTATTGTTATTTGTGAAACAAAACCTGTCCGGGATTCTCACAAACATACACAGAAAATTTCATCATAATTGGTTCAGTCGTTTAGGAGGAGTTCAGTCACATACACACGTACAGAAGAATTTTATATATAAAGATTAGATATTTAAATAATTTCTATACGAATTAGGAAAAACTAAGTGCATTGAGATTGCATTTTTTATGCTTTTTATGCTTTTTTTGAGTTTTCATGCTTTTTTTCCCCTTTCGTGCTTATTTGAACTTATTTTACGAATATTTGTAATTTTTTTTTTTATTATAAAAAACTTTTTTCCCATTCACACACGCATACACCAGGGACGTATATAAGGGGGGGCGCCCCTCCCACAAAAATTTTCCAAAAACCCCTCAGTGTGAAAAAATATAGCCATGTAAAAAAAAATTTTTCCGCAGGGTGAAAAAAATTTGGTCCCGCAAAAAAAAAATTTTTCGCGAAATAAATTTAGTTTCTTTAAAAAAAAAATTTGTATACGTCATTGGTATAAGTAAATTATTTTTTATTAGATGCTTTTTTTCAACTTATATGCTTATTTACCAACTTTTTATTCAAGTTTTTTATGCTTTTTTAAGCACTTTTTTTACATTTTTTTATGCTTTTTTGTCCGGTCTCTAATGATAATATTATATAGTATAGGAAGCATCAGCCTGGAGCGCTCGGCAACTTGCTTCCTATACTTACACCTTAAAAAAACTTTCATTGGCACTGAGGATGGCAACCGTTATGGTTACCTAAACGTTTGCTTGAATGAAAGTGTAAAGGTGTTCGACAACGCTGGTTTTATTCCTCCCAACTCCAATTTTTATATACTGACTGAAGATGAAACAAATATATCTCGAAACACCCAGAGTCTTTTTATTTGGCTGACTGAAATTTATTTAATTTTTCATAATTGACTTTTTTTTTATTATTCATTTCCAAAGATAATCAGAGGCAGTC
>JAKCPI010023173.1:0-27086 GCA_023213315.1 Euborellia annulipes | reverse complement strand
GTACCATCCTCAGCCCATAGTGTATAATTTGCTTAGAGTTGGTCCAGTGGTAAAGTGATATACATTGATTTAAATAGCAAACTATTATATATGTAGCCTATAGCATTTGCAAAGGACAGGTGGAGGCAGTCCAATAGAAAATAAAACCAAAAATATATATGTGAAAATAAATATATAAATCACATATATATTTTTGTTTTTATTTCTCTACTATTGGACTGCCTTCATTCACCTGCCCTTTGCAAATATCTATTTCTTCAGTCCTAGTGAGTTAAATTTATATGTATATAATAACTAAAAATTTTGGCTATTATGATATTTAATGGTATTCGGCGTGAGTCAAATATAATTAATTAATTGATTAATATATGCGGGAGTACTCACACCGAGTTTCAAAATAGCGAAAATTTGAATTATATACCTATACAGCTTTAAGGTCGATTCACACACATCAGTCCCCCCGTTCCGTCAGTTCCGATTAATATCAGTCACAAAAAATAATTTTTAATGAAATGCTGCAGTCACGATCAGAATCGTCAGTTTCAGTGCAGCCACCTTAATAATTTCTTCTCAACGATATTTTTCTGTTTTGACTGACGTCTTGTATCATTGTTTTGAAAAAAAAAAAAAAATCTGCTGTGAATGGTCGCACAGCACACAACTTAGTCTTACCTTCGGTATTCGTAAGTTGTGTTCTGTGCTTGTCACACCAGGTCTCCTATCTTACCTATGAAGTAGGTGCTTAACAAGATTTTAAGAGCGAAATGAGAATATACCGCAACGTTTTTGAAGAGTTCAAGAACGGGGAGGACGAAATCAGGGAGAGTATCTGCTCGCAAAAAAAAAAAAATAATAATAAAATTAAAAAAAATATAAATTATAATTTATTAAAAAAAATAATTTGGAAATTTTATTTGAAAAATATTAAAAAAATAAAATAAAAAGGTATAAATAATGATGGCTGGCGATGTCTTCTGATGGGATGTGATGTTTCGGTCGCATCAGGCCGACCTTCGTCCGAAACGCAAGTGAAGGACGTCTCTCTGGCAAATCGATTCCAGTGGGGACCGTCTCTCGGCCCGCAGAGACAAAATATGTGGTGTTGACTGGCTCCAGCACCGAGTGAGAGGAGATGCTGACGGCTTTTCGGTCGGCAACCGAGAGATATAGAAATATTGGCGGTCTCGCAGCCCGCCGTCAAGTGATGTTGGACGTTGGTTGTTGGTTGTTTCACATCCCGCCGTTGAGTGGTCTATTTGAAGATGGTAGTGGCTTCACAGCCCGCCAGAGAATGATGTATTTCTGTCTGTTATCGACGACCAACCCCTCTCACAAGTGGGGAAAGTGGAGAAAAGGGATTATTTTATTTTCTAATATTTTTCAATTTAATTCCAATTTTAACAAATTCATACTTAAATTCCTATTTTCAAATTTTATTCTGCTAATAGGATTAATAAAAATAACAAATTAAAAATACCATAACTATAAAAAAACGATCTCTCCCTGGGATCGTTGCGATACATTTTAAAGAGCATCTAAAAAATAATTGATTTATGAATTTTTAAACAAAATCGTTGGAGCGAATTTTGAGAAAATAGAAAAAATTGGAAAAGTACATCAGTAAAGTACTAGTATTTTTTGGACCGATTTTGTTTAAAAGTTTCCTGTCACGTCCCATGGGGGGGGGCTAAGAAAGCCCCTTTTTGGTGTCCGAGGACCTCAAAACGAGTGTATCCATTTCCTTTACCAATTCTGAGCAAATGGCATGGTAAATAATAAATGCACCGAAACGTTTCGGGCTAAGCATTCAGAGCAGTATTTCTTGGCTGCCTCTGCCTCTACACAAATACTTCATTAAATATCTACAGCCACAACTTTTACTTCAATAATTTGATATTTTTTTTTTTTTTTTCAGAAATTGCAACTGAAACGAATATAAATTTGATGAATGAATTTTCAACAAGTGAAAATAAAATATTGAAAAATATTGCTACAATTTTCTTGGAAGATTTATGTTCAGATAAATAAATAATTTAAACAAAACAAAACAAAAGAAGAAGAATTAATTGATTGATTGATTGATTGATTTTAAAAAGAAAGCAAAAGCAAAATGCGTTTGAAAAGTTTGCCCTTTCGTTATCTGTCAACGGGCAGCGGCGCCTGTCAATCGGAGCAACGAGTCACGGTCAGCAAAGTGATCACCCAATCGGATATTGACGCGTTCTCGACGCTCACAGGCGATCATAATCCAATTCATTCGTCTTCAGTGAATCGTCCGCGTGCCCATGGCGCGTTCCTCAACGCTCTCGTTTCGGCCGTCATCGGGACACGATTGCCCGGCGAAGGCACGCTCGTATTGAGTCAAATTTTACGATTCCCATCGCCATGTTACGTTGGCGATTCAATCGATATTATTGTAGAAATTAACGATTCAAGAAAGATCACCGTATGCACATATAAATGTGTTTGTGGCGATAGAATTGTACTTGAAGGTGAAGCGAAACTTCGAGTTCCTCGATCAAACTAAAAAAAAAACAAAAAAAAAACAAGGTTTTTATTTATTTAACAGCCGTGGTTCTCAACCGGTGTTCCGCGGCACACACACCATGTGCCATCACCTTTTGTCTGGTGTGCCACGGTCAGTTACGTATTTATTTATTAATTAGAAATGTAGATGTTTTTTATTCTAAATAATAATTGATTAAAAATAAAAATATTCTCTTGAAGAATTACAAATTTTTTGTCTGACGTTTTTGTTTTAAATAAAATCAAAAATTTCATTCTTCAATTATTGTGTCATCTTCAAGAAACGATGTTTGATTATTTCTTCAAGATGACACATTGAGTTCGTTAATCATGTGTATAATATTAGACGTTTGTGGTGTGCCACATTCTATTTTAAGACTAAATTGAAGAAGACGAAGTCAGCGAGTTCGTGAATATTTTTCTGGGAAAATACCCTCTCCTCTCCCTTTAATACCCTAAAAAAGGTGGCGGTAAGCCAATTTGATCGAGATATATGCAAAAATAACAAAAATTTTGAAGAAATAGGTAATTATTTAAAAAAAAATGGCTTAAATTAGAATGCCTGAACCCCAAATAAATATATTAAAAAACAAAACATTAAAAAATGTATTATTACTTACTTTTTTGGTATTTTTCTTTCTACACTTTAGTTTAGATGACAAAAATCTTGCGCCTGAACTATTCTGATTGAGATAAATAAAGAAATTAATTAATTAGTGTTGAAAAAATAATTAATATTTATAATGATAATTGTTTATTTTTATTGAACGATAAAGGAGCTAATTTCATGTTGAATTAATAATATTCACTGACTTATATTTTAGAAAAAAGTCTCGAGTTTGTTACACTTAAAAGAGACTTCAGGGAACCCCTAGGTGTGCGAGCCGCCCCAGGCTCGCTGATTTTGATAAATTATGGTCCGTTCTCTTATTAATAAAAAAAATTATTCTTTTTTTTTTTTAATTATCTTGAAGTTAGCTCCTTTATCGTTCATTATTAAAAAAACAAAAACAAACAATTTTTATTGAAATTATTAATTATTTTTTTCAATTCTATTTAATTAATTTCTTTAGTTATCTCATTCAGAATAGGTCTGCCCAAGATTTTTGTCATCTAAATTACAAGGGAGAAAGAAAAAACCAAAAAAGTAAGTAATAATACATTTTTTAATAGTTAATCTGGCTTTCTCGTATTTCTTAAAAATTTTCTTTTTTTTTTACATTTATCTCGATCAAATTAGCTTTCCGCCTCCTCTTTTAGGCTAATTAATAAAGGGAAAGGAGAGATTATTTCCCCTGAAAAAGTTGCCAATATTAATTAACTCGCTGACCTCGTATTGTAAACTCGCGCGAAACATTTCTGATGATATATTTTTATTTATAATCAATTATTATTTTTTTTTTTTCAAATTCATTCAGGTTGAGAACAAATAATTTAATTTTGTCATCAGTTTATGGACAATCACACAAATATTCAATGAGAATATAAAATAAACGTTTTGATCTCTCTTATATTAGCACTAAAAGAACAAAATTCCTTCTCAAATTTTTATATAAAAGTTCAGATTTTAAAATTTCTTTTTCCTGATTGGTATAAGCGGCTTGTTGGTCTTACTTCGAGCAACTCATTCATCTACACACAGTGAGGGACAATATATTCAAAAACAACTCATGTTTTTATAGATGGAATTCTTTTTCAAATTAAAAAAAAAAAAAAAAACTTGGAAATAATCACATGGAGGTGTTTTTAATATTTTCTCTCGCTTTACCCCCCCCCCCCCCCTAGTGCAAATTGAAAAGCTCTTGTCCAAAAACTGATGAGAGTGATTAAAAAAAAAAAAAATTAAATTTAAATTATCAATTTTCTATTAAAAAAAAAAGAAAAAAATATATATAAATATTGTATAAAGAAATTCTTGGTCAAATTTTATCTTTTTCTTTAAATGGTTTTTGAAAAAATTTAATCTCCTGATAAAAGAAATAATATCTTTCGATTTTTGTATTATATATATAATACATAAAAGTGAAGTCTTTAGGGTTGTTGAAAACTCCCTGGGCGAGGGAGTTCGTGACCCCCTAAAACACAAATGCGTAAAAATTGAGTTCTATTACAATTTTAATAACTGAAACACTTTGTATGTTACAAGAAAAATCCCCCCCCCCCTTCACGTATTGCTAAGCCAAATTTACTGCCTCGCATCCATCATTTACTGGTTTTTGTTATTCAAATTAGGTAGAAAGAAAGAGCAAAGCAGCTAGTTTATTTATATTTCACCTTAGGGGTCGTCCACATATTACGTAACGCGTTAAAACATGATTAGACACCAGACTCAACAAAAAATTAAGACCCAAAGGCTGTATTGATATTTATTATATATATTAATATATACAAATTCTGATTGTATATAGTAAAATGTATAATGTTTATCAAATTTTTTTTCTTTTTGTGTGAACAACGCTATATGCATAAAATGATGAGCCTGGATAATTAAAATATCACTGTCGCAATCAGGGGGTGGGGAATTTAGGGTTTTAACCCCCCCCCCCCAGGAGATAAAAAAAAATCAAAATATATATTACAAATAGAAAAGAAAAAAATAAAATCATTTCGGTTCCGCAAAAGAGGAAATGTTCCTGTGGGCGGCGCATGGGAAAAAATTTGGTTCCGTGGACGGCAAAAATGTAGCGTCTCTAAAAAAAGGTAAAATATTCAAAATTTTCCGCCGCAGGGCAAAAAACTTTGGTTCCGCGAAAAAAAAAAAAATTTTCACAGAAAAATTTTTGAGATCAACCCCCCCAGGAGCAAATCCTGGTTGCGCCACTGTAAAACATTATCTATTTTATTATATACAATCAAAAATTGTATATACAAATGTTAATACAAATTTTGAAAACCTTATGCATCAAAGCTTTGATGGCATTAAAGCTGAAACCAGAATTTGATTTACACACTGGCCGAATCCTCTTCGCTAATTATAAGCTCGAAAATGCTTAAAATACATTCGACTTGAGCATTAATTTTATAATTAAGCTTAGAGATTGCGGTGTAGGTTTTAGGTGAAACATTTTAAACTGAAGTTGTGTTTATATGTGGGGTTTCACTGGGTTATGTGCGTAAAAACAAAGAATGTATATTATCCCATCTTCGGGAGTTACAGTAGACTGCAAGGGCGTCCGCAGGATTTTTTGCAGGTGGGGGGGGCAAATCACTTCCAGATGAGTTAAAAAAACGTACTTTGATATTAATAGTGTTATACATCTCTTAGTATTTAAAGCTTTCTCACCCCGGCAAGGTGGATGTATACTGTGAAAGGTTTTTTTTGTATTTTTTTTTGTTTTATACATTTTTTTGTATCATTTTAATTTTCCAGGGGGGGGGGGGGGGGGCAAGTGCCTGGTTGCCCCCCTCCCCCTGCGGACGCCCATGGTAGACTGACTGTGAGAGTGAAAAATACAATCTTTTATGGTAAGGAAAAGTGGAGGGGGGGGGGAGCAGGGTGGAGTCTGATGCGTTGGGTTTAGTCGGCTTGTGAGGTGCAAAATATGATGAAAGACAATCCCCCCACCTGTCACTCATTAAATCCTTTCCTAGAAACACTAAGCCCCTCAAAGCCGACTAAACCCAACGCATCAGACTCCTACCCTGCTCCCCCCCCCCCTCCACTTTCCCTTACCATAAAAGATTGTAGTTTTCACTCTCACAGTCAGTCTTTTGTAACTTCTGAAGATGGGATAATATCCCGAAATATATCGAGTATAATATACGTTCTTTAATTTTATACTCCAGAGTGTATCAATCGTTTACAAGAAAGGAGTTCGCTGAATGGGTGAATGTTCTCTAGCAATGCAATAGCGAAGACATGATCCTAGGAATAGAGAATATACATAGATTAAAAGGTGAATAAGCTTATATTCAAAATAAATAAAATTATTTTCCCCAGAATGTATCACTCAGTGGTTGATGTGGTCATAGTACATTTCATTCCTCTTAAATCACCTGAGAATACGCCCCCCCCCCCCAGAACTGGAATTAAATTTTCATTTTGCCTCAAAGCATGTAGTCTGGTGTCTAATTATTTTGAAAACCTTCTCTCAGAATGAAAATCGATCGATATTATTTCTTTTGTTATAAATATATATATATAAACACTTATATATACTAATTTTAAATGAATACTCAAATTTTAGAAGTTAAATAATGAATGAAATGAGAAAAAGAAATTTTAAAGAAATAAATAAATAAGAAGAAAAAAATATCAGTATTAAATTTTTTTCCTTTAAAAAAAAAAAAAATAAATAAATAAAATGAAATAAAATGGATGTAGTTTTTAGCTGGGATTTAATCACACTTTTCTAGAACAATAAATAAATAAATAAATATATTACTCCATTTACAAAATAAATATCTTTTAAGAAATGTTATAAATAAATAAATAATATTAATATTAATACAGTAAATGAAGAAACAAATTTGATTGGTTTAGCGAGCGATGAGTGGACATTTTTGTGAGATGCCATCTTTGCAACAATATTCCCGACCTGCTGACAAATTAGTGTTGATCCATTTGTTCTCGCAATGTTTAATAAACAAATATGCCTGGAAAATAACAAAAAACAAAAACAAATTTCAAATACATAGATTATGATTTAGAAGAGTGTTTGAGGTCCAAATTTATTATTATTAATATTATAATAATAATCTTAATTATAGGTCTCTTTGATGGTCTTTAATCATTTATGTATGTTTATATAGATGTAAATTAAAAATGTGTAAACTAAATATATAAATTTAATATCTATCTATCTATCTGTCGCTAATTTGAATTTATATATTCCTTGAATTTCCTTGTGTATTTTGCAAAAGAGAAGGAAACACTTGACTCGGGGACATTTTAAAAAGGAGTCCCTCCCCCCCCCTCGAGCGCTTACTAAGTTGAAAATTTTCCGTCGGGCTGATGAGTCCAACAAGACTCCATTTTTGATCATTTAATTTCGAAAATTTAATATTTTATTCGTCCATTGTAGGAGAGAAGTTGCTGTTGCTGTTAGAAATTAGGAAGAGCAAGGCGCTGCAAAAATCAAAGCCCTTAAGGACTGAGCAAGGGCAAATGAACGTCTCCTTCTCCCCAAAGGCTTTGTTTTTTGTGCCCTGCGTTTCCTGCTCTTCCTAATTTGTTTTATGAATAATTAAAATTTATATTAAAGTTTTTTAATACTAGAACGTTTTAATTACTTTTAAACAATTTTAATTATCGGTCAAATGGGGTGCACCAGGGACAGAGACAAACTCCAATTACAGAGAGACGGAGGAGACATTGGCAATGTTTGAAAATTTTCATGGCAAGTGGGATTTGAACCCGAGTTGGGTGGCAACTCTGGATTCGTAATCCGCAGCTTATCT
Organism: Euborellia annulipes; assembly: GCA_023213315.1. Lineage (NCBI taxonomy): Eukaryota > Metazoa > Arthropoda > Insecta > Dermaptera > Anisolabididae > Euborellia > Euborellia annulipes. The sequence continues at coordinate 19,160 of JAKCPI010023173.1, read as the reverse complement.
GATTAGCCAGCCACGAGCCTCCTTTATACCTATATTGCAATACCCACCCCAGGCAGGCTTTGTCATTAATAAAAATTTTAAGCCTCGTACAAATTTATTTCTGATCTTTGGGCGTAGAAACGATCAGGCAACAAAATGGTAGATGGCTAAGATTTTGGCAGTAATGAAAATCAATTTGGTGAGTTTTATAATCCGTATATTTGGATGCATCAACAGTAATCCTTCATCAGCTGCTAACTCACACTACAAAACCAGCTGATGAAGGATTGCTGTTGATGCATCAGAAATATACAGATTATAAAACTCACCAAATTGATTTTCATTTACTGCCAAAATCTTAGCCATCTACCATTTTCTTGCCTGCATCGTTCCTCCGCCCAAAGATCAGAAATAAATTTGTACGAGGCTTAAAATTTTTATAAATGACAAAGCCTGCCTGGGGTGTGTATTGCAATATGCGTCCAATTTACGGAGGCCCAATAAATTTAAGCGGCCGAAACGTATTATCCTGGATGTTTTATTGGACCTTGTTGGAACTCAACAAATGATCTCCGATTTTTTCGATAGCTGTTTTTTGTTTTTTGCTGCACTTTGCGTTACTTGCTCTCTCCTTAGAGCTGATGATTTTATCTATCTTTAATATTAAGGCATTTTTTGATTACATGAAATAATAATAAATTAAAAAGATTCTCAAATATCTTTTTAAATTATTTTTATTTCAATTATATAAAATAAAGTCAACCTGCTGAAGAGGGAAGAGGATGCAGATGCAGCCAATTAATTGAGCCTCTATTTAATGATTATGCACTCTTTATTAGAACGTTTGAATATGCTCTTTGAAGGCCGAAACGTTCTAATAAAGAAAGCTTAATCATTAAATAGAGGCTCAATTAATTGGCTGCATCCTCCTTCCCTCTTCAGCAAATCAGCTACAGCCACGTTCCACTATTCAGTCAACACATTCACTGAGACTGTTGTATCATTTAATATTAAAGAGAGTTGAAATGTTCGATCAAGCAAAAAGAGTCTCAACTCTCAACTCACCCTTTCTTTCTGGCAATCCCGATCAATCGCCCCGCAAATAATTTGAGGACTACTCGGCAAATGCTTGACAATCTGTAAAAGAAAATCATTTATTTAATGAATATCCAAAAACAAAAGACAAAAACAAAAAACCAAAAATACATACATTGTCTAAGCATTTGTTGATGCATTGTTTGTTGCCAAATGAAGTGCAGGGGAACATGTCTTGCATTTCATGCATCAAAGCTGCATTGCCCTTCGGGGGCTCGGCACTTCCTTTGGCGAATTGGCCCGTTAGGAAAACTCCACAAGTGCAGGGGATCTTCTCCGGTGTCGTCGTCTCGGGCGTCTCTTCAGCCGAGCAGCTGCTGCCGAGACAAAATTCAAAGTTTTTGTTATTTCCCCCCACAAGGAGCAAACATTTAAAAAAAAATCAAATTACAAACCTGAACAAGAAGAGGCCAACGAGGAAATACAAAGCAAGCATCATTCTCGATTCTTTGCTCACTATTAACTGGACGAAATAATTAAAACGTTTAAACTTTTTATTTATACGTGAATTGATTGCTGACTAAACAAAAATAAACCAAAATGCTTAGCTATTGGGAAATATATATTAATATTTCGCTTTTGCTTTCATTCTCTCTATGTTTAAAAACAAAAGATTTTAAAATATTTTTTATTTTATTAATCTATAAAGAGTGACCTCAATCCTTTGCCTAAACAAAAAAAAAAAATCTGCTGTGACTGGTCGCACAGCACACCCTTCGGTATGAGAAAGTTGTGCACCGTGCTGGTCACACCAGATTTTTTTGTGTCGAGATATATTTAGTTTCCCATAGCACCTTGCATTTTAAATGTTGATTGCTTGAAATAAACTATGGTTATTTTTCAAAATTTTAATCTCATATTTGGACATTTTATACACAATATAGAATCGTAAATAAAAAGGTTCCATAAGGGGAACCCCTTTTGAATCGAAATTAACATGCAAATGCCCATAGGAATTTAATATTGGCTCTATGGAAGGAAGAGCCGGAAAATGAATTTAAAAAAATCTGAAATCTTTCCTATGAAGTACAAGAGTAAAGTGTGCTTCAAACAATTTTGAGGGCAAAACGAGAATATACATTTGAAAGAGCATCTAAAAAATAATTGATTTTTAAATTTTAATCAAAATCGTTAGAGCGAATTTTGAGAAAATCGAAAAAAACTGAAAAAGTACATCAGTAAAGTACTAGTACTCTTTGGCCGATTTTGATTAAAAGCTTATTTTGAGTTTCCGGAAGGGTACCAGACTTAAATATAAAATTTCAATCTGGTAGCTCAATTCCTTCATGCTAAAAATCATTACACACAGACAGACCAATTTGCAGAACCCACTTTTTATATGAATATATCCATCAAAATCTCGACATCGAATTTTTGACATGATCGCAATACTTTCTCTCTATATACTGTATTTCATATATAGGGTAAGAGAAAGTAAAAAAGCTCGATTTCATATGCTAAAGTCTCCCCCTGGCTTATGAGAAGAAAAGAAATCAAACTTAAATAATTCAAAAAATTGAACTGACTTTCTCAAAGTACAAAAGGGCATTTGCGACTCTACCTAATTTTGGACAGAGAAAAAATTGCAGTTTGTATCGATTTCTCGCTTGTCAGCCGTTTTTTAAACGAGATAAAAATGTATTATTTTCTAAAATACAAGGGATAAATGAAAAGAAAAGACAAACAGAAGCTATTACGTGGCTTAACTCAAATTTAAACGAAATTTGGACTTGACATAATCTCGCTCTGAGGAAGCCTTCAGATATATATATATAAAGTTCGGTTGGAGATTAGGGATTCGGATTCGAAGAGGATTCGTTCTTTTTGTTTAACTCCATATTTAAAGAAAAAAAAACTTATTTAATTTTTTTTGAAGAAATTTTACATTCGTTTTATCTTTATTTATTAATCCTTGTCGGGCTTTTCTTCTTTTTTAGACGATTTCTTCTTCTTCACATCTAGAGCTTTGACCATCTCGCCGCATAATGTTCCTTCTGAAAATAATAATAATTTTTTTGAAATAGCATTGGCAAAAAATGCAAAAATTCTTACTTTTCGGAACTGGCAGCTCTCCTATATTGACGATTGAAGCCGTGCTGCTTGACGCTGACGAACATTTCGATCTCGGCGTTTCACATTCACACGTCCCTTGAAATAAGAAGAAGAAGAAGATCAATTCATTTTGTTTTTGTTTTTGTTTTCACAAATTCAATTACTTGGCTTTGGCTGTGGATAGTCATGAATGTTGACGACCGAGACGCTGGCGTCGGTGCCGCTCGTGTCGCTCCTCGCTGAGGAATCCCCTCTGGCTGCTGCTGCTCCTCTGCTGCTCCCCACACTCGATGGACACGAACACGTGTACGGCTAAAAGTTCATTTTTTCTTTCATTAGTTATGTTTTTCTCGGAATCAATCGACACGGTATACTTGAAACTTCAGAGATTATAAGTTGTTTTTTTTTTTAAATAAAAAAAACACTTTTTCCTCATTCACACACGTATACCACAGTCTTTTCGGCAACTTAGGCCATATCAGACTTTTTACCAGGGCCGGATCTAGGGGGGGGGGGGCAGTGGGTGCATTTGCCCCGGGCGGCAGATATCAGGGGGCGGCAATTCAGGAAAGATTTACTAAAAAAAGGGTAAAATGATATGAATTTTGTATAGAAAATTTTAAGGAAGGGGCGGCAAATTAAATTTTGCCCCCCTATAAAATCTCCTAGTTCCAGCCCTGCTTTTTACAATAAACGTTATTATCAAAATCTCGACATGAATCCAATACTTTCTCTCTCTATCAAGGGCGGATACAAGGGGGGGGGGGGGGGTAAAGGGGGTAATTACCCCCCCCCCCCCCCCCCCCCCCGAGATTCGAAAAAATACCTTTTTTTCGCAAAAAAATTTATTTTTAATGTAAAATTTTTAACATTAATACTTAAAAATTTGATGTGTATTTATATTCTGGCAAAGAAGTACAGAATGCGCTTTTAAATTACCGAAATTAAAAAAAAATAGTGTGCTGTGCGACGAGTCACACCAGATTACCCCCCCCCCCCCCCCCGAGAAACACCTCTGGATCCGCCCTTGCTCTCTATATATTACCATATATAGAATCCAAATACAAAACAAAAAAGAAATAAATGCATGCATACCGATTTTTTGACAGCATAACTTGGCAACTCGATGTCAGGCATTTTAAAATTGTGCTCATTCAGGTATTTGGTGATGACGGGCTGCGTTTCCGTCAATCTCGCTGCCAATTCGGCCAACAATTGCAATGCACTCTCTTTCTGCTCCATCAACTCCCGCACTTCCAATTCTAGCTAAAATAAAAATTTAATAAAAAGTGAAACATGAGAGTCTATATTCTTAGGGACAACGTTAGATGAAATCTTTTCTCGTTTCTCCATCTTTCTGAAGATCCCTGGGAATGCAATTTTAACGGCATTTGATTCCCAAAAATAGACGTTTTTTTTTGCAAGAAATTTTTATAAACAATCCCCTCCCTATGGAGTTTGAAGAGGCAGCGAGTAATCGATGTTCATACTTGATTGCTATTGCTGACTCAAATCAACTGATTTTAAAAGTGAAGGAAGACAAAAAAAAAACACACGTAGTTATTAAAAATTTATTTAAAAATATTTGTTTACTTTTTATACATACAAAACAATTATTTTTTTTTTTACATATATTTTACACACAAGTATTTGTGCACGGAGACACACTGCCCAGAGCAGAGAAAGGTGGCGATAGATACAATTAACTAAATAATGGAGGTCACAGCCTCTACAACGCCGTAGAACGGACCGAGGAGGGAATTTACAATAAGACTTTTGGGAGTTTAGTACTTTTTACAACTTTTTCAGGGAAAATACTCCCTCATTTCCCTTTATTAGCCTAAAAGAGGTGTCGGTAAGCCAATTTGATCGAGATATATGCCAAAATAACGAAAATTTTGAAGAAATACGAACGCCACATTAAGCATTAAAAAATGTATTATTACTTACTTTTTTGGGTTTTTTCTTTCTCCATTGTAATTTAGATGACAAAAATCTTGCACCTGACCTATTCTGATTGAGATAACTAGATAAATTAATTAAATAGAGTAAAAAAAAAGATTAATAATTTTGATGATAATTGTTTATTATTATTATTTTTTTTTTTAAATGAACGATAAAGGAGCTAACTTCATGATCATTAAAAAAAAAAACAAAGAATATTTTTTTTTTTTTACATTAGCTCAACATTCATGATTCTTTCGTTCTTTCCATTTACGAGCGCTATTTGTTTTGTCACTAAGGCTGAGAATTCCCTAGTTGTTTTAAATTTTTTTTAATCGAAGGAAACCGAACTTCAACCGAAGGACCGAAACAATTAGGTCGGGACCCCTGAAGTTGTTTTGTCACTAGTGTCGACTTCGGTTCGGTTCGGCTCGGTTTCGGATCGGTTCGGCTCGTCTCAGTTCGGTTCGAAACCATCCAGTTAGAAGCTATTCAGTAGCCCTTAAAAATAAATTTTCGGGCCCTTCGGTCCCGAAAATTTTTTTTTTAAAAGCTACCGAATCGCTTCTAACTGGATGGTTTCGAACCGAACTGAGCCGAGCCGAACCGAACCGAACCGAGCCGAACCGACCCAAAGCCGAGAATTCCCTAGTTGTTTTGAATTTTTTTCTAAAAATAAAATAACCGAACTTAAAACCGAAGGTCTCGAGCCGCCTCCGGCGGCTCTCGGACAAGGGATCCCTGCAAGTTCTTTAAAATATTCTGGATGAATATTTTTTAATCTAAAACAGAACCGACCTTAATTAACCGAAGGTCTCGAGCCGCCTCCGGCGGCTCTCGGACAAGGGATCCCTGCAACTTCTTTAAAATATTCTGGATGAATATTTTTTAATCTAAAACAGAACCGACCTTAATTAACCGAAAGTCTCGAGCCGCCTCCGGCGGCTCTCGGACAAGGGATTCCTGCAACTTCTTTAAAATATTCTTGACAGTGACGGATCATAAGCAAGGCGCGTGTCTAGGACCCCGTAGAATACGGGGGCCCCCAAAATTGATTAACACATTAATTTTGATCGTGATATAAAATTTCATTTCATTTTTATAAAAAATTTATCAATTGACTTATGAAAAGAGCATCGGTCCTCCAAAGAATTTGGAAACTTCCGATAAAGACGATAAATCCCTAAATGGACTCAGTAGCCAAGAGTGAAAATGAAAGAAAAAATATTAATTTTTATAAGAATATTACTAGTAGCCTATATAGAGAGTTCAATTAATAATTGTGGCTAAAAAAGTTGATATTCTTATGTATAGCAAACTCAAGGTTTTTTTTTTAAATAGTCAGTGAATAGTCATAATTCAATATGAAGTTAGCTCCTTTATCGTTCAATATTTATAAAAATAAACAATTATCATTAAAATTATTAATTTTTTTTTTCAACTCTATTTAATTAATTTCTATAGTTATCTCAATCAGAATAGGCCAGTCCCAAGATTTTTGTCATCTAAATTACAATGGAGAAAGAAAAAACCCAAAAAAGTAAGTAATAATACATTTTTTAATGCTTAATGTGGCGTTCGTATTTCTTCAAAATTTTCGTTATTTTGGCATATATCTCGATCAAATTGGCTTACCGACACCTCTTTTAGGCTAATAAAGGGAAATGAGGGAGTATTTTCCCTGAAAAAGTTGTAAAAAGTACTAAACTCCCAAAAGTCTTATTGTAAATATTATCCCGGACCGATCCCATTTGATTGGGATTTGCCCCGTCTATTCGGCCGAGCTTGAATACCTTTTCATTTGTTCCTTTCTATATTTTCAAAGACAATGTGGAGGAAGGCCGTAATATAGATTAAAGATGAAATGAAATAGAAGTCTTGTTTCATTTCATTTCTATATTTTGTTATAGTAGAAAAATAAAAGGCCGAGCAGCTAGATTTATTTCTTTAATAGAGAACTCACAGCGACGTTTCGGTCGACTATGCGACCATCTTCATGGCTAGAATTCAGACCATGAAGATGGTCGCATAGTCGACCGAAACGTCGCTGTGAGTTCTCTATTAAAGAAATAAATCTAGCTGCTCGGCCTTTTATTTTTCTACTACATATTGATTCAGCTATTCACCTCGGTAACATATTTTGTTATATAAAAATCCAAAGGTTTTTTCTCACTTTTCCTTCAAGATACAAGAAAAGTATCAAAAAAAAAACAAGGAAGAAAACAAAATCATAGTAAGAGTGGTGGTATGAAGAATCATGAGTCCGTTTTCAAGGGAACATAAAGCAGAATAAATGCAGTAGACGTTTCGGTTCTTTTGTTTAAGAACTGGGCACTTATGGACTGAAGATGGCTCTTAAATAAAAGAACCGAAACGTCTACTGCATTTATTCGCTGCTCCTGCCTACTGTTATTCGCTCTGGAAATATGTTATGCTTTTCAATATTTTCATCAGCTCTTATTTGAGTGAGGAACGCATTATTCAAATAAAGCCAACTCTTTTCAATAAATTGGCGAGCTTTTAGAGGCTGCGAGCTCCTTTATTTAATTAACAAATAACATTCGCCATCACTTGAGCAAAAACATTCTTTTATTTCAAGACGCCTTGATTCGCCTCGCTTGCTGGATGCTGGAATCTGAAAAGAGAATTTTTTCCTTATTAATGAACAGAATCAATTTATATCAAGTTCTTCAAAACGAACGTTTAATTTAGTCCAGTACTTAACTAATGAATACACAATGTAAATAAAAATAAGTAGATATTAATATATTGCCCTTGGGCTATGGCTCAGAGGGAGAGAATTGGCTTCTCTTGCCTAGGGTCAAGCGTTCGCTTTCCTTCCCAGGCGACAAAATTCAAAATTTTATTCTATCCAATTGAATACCAATCTATTGAGATAAATAGGGACGGAGTCTAAATGGCCTCCGATGCCGAAATTTAAAAAAGAAGTCACAGCCCAAAGACGGGTTGCATCCAGAGAAGACTTTCTGCTGTCCAAGAATATATCTACTTATTTATATATATATTCATTAATCAAGTTCTTTGAATTCAAGCAAAGAATAAACTTACAGGGGGGGGGGGGGGGATGTTGCAAAGAGATAGGATTCCATTTCCATTTCCTTGGAGGGTTGCCTTTGCCTATTTGCCTATGCTGCCGCCATGTAGCAGCTCTGCCTCTGCAGGCAAACAAACACGGTCTGCTCGAAATTAAATTGATTGGACGTCTGCGTCTTTTTTTTTTTTTTTTATAAATAATCCTCTTGATTATGGTCAACAACAAAAACAAAATTTGTTTTCAGTTTTCTCCATTCTTCAATCAATTTGTATCAATAAATCGCCCGCTTTTCAGAATCATTTCTTTATAAAGTTTCACTTCTTCTCTTCTTATGTTTTGATCGAGGATTTTGATTTTGTCCCTCAGATTCGTCCCTTCCGCTTCTCCTTGGAGATCGATTGGATTTTCGTTTGCTGCCGAGCTGCCTGCAACTTCCTCGCCGCCTTTAAGGACTTTTTTTCTACTATTTCTTTTCAAGTTGCTGCAAACTGTTTGGAATATCGTCGGGACGGCATCTGGCTTCAATTTCCGGACATAGGTCCCGGGCCGCACGAGATAATCGTTTTCTCTGAAGTGGTCGCTGCAAATTTTGCTATTTTTCGATGGCGTGAAATCCTTCCTTCCGACGTTCGTCATCCAACATTTTAATAACTGCTCATTTTTCAAAGGGAATCTAAAAGAAACGAAACGAATTTAGGCTTAAAAAAAAACGTTTTTGATTTGATAAAATTGCCATGCTGCTCTGCTCACCCAAAAAACTGAATTCCACCTCCAGATTTGAATCGATTTTTGCATCCAAAAGCTGAACAAGAAGTCGGCATTTTCAGGCCATGTGACGGCGACACACAAATTATGAGAATTTCAGTTAAATAAAATTAATCTTTTTTGTTTTTGAATGAAATAAAAATCAAATAATTTGACAAGTTGCGTTGTCCTGCCAACTCTTTTGTTTTTGTTGCGAGGCAACGGCAACTTGGCAATCGATACAAGCAGCGAGCGGGCTCTTCAAGTTGAGCGAGGCGACCCCCGCCCGCCAATACCGGTAATTTAGCCAGTGGTGGGTGAGCTATACAAATTGCTACAAGCTCGCTCTTAATTTAAAAAAAAAAAAAAAAAAAACAATTTTATGTTGATATATCAATTACATTACAAATAATATAAATATAAAGGAAAACAAAAAAAACAAAACAATCTCAAATTCAAATAAAAAAAGTCTAAGTAAGTTTAAACATTATTTCTAATCCCCTCGGGGAATTTCGTAAAAAAATTTAGACAATGACTCTGTGCTGTCGAATGCGTTGCTATAAATAAAATTATTATTATTTTTTTAAACACTCAATTTTTTCCCATTCACACACATCTTTTCACAACTTAGGCCATTTAAGACTTTTTACGATAACCGTTATTATAAATATATATATATTGAGGTCCAGGCATTCTTATTTAAGCCATTTGGTATTCAAATAAAATCATCGGACTGCCTGGGGTCCGAACCCTCGACCCTTGGTATACAAGGCAGGCCCGCTACCAACTACGCCAAGCCTGGGGGCAAATTAAATGTTTAAAATAAATTATAAAAAAAAGAATGTAAAACTCGAAATAGCAAGGGGCTCGCAAATGATCAAAAAATTTGACAAATCGAGCCCCTATAAGCTCACCACTGAATAACATTCCCATGCTACAAGGAAGACAAGCTTTTACTTTTAAAGGAAAGGAAGTCACATCACTCAGCCGAGTGGAAATAAATTCCTCTAAACTGAAACGTTCCAGCTTTAATTAAATTGCAAATAAGTCAAGTATGAACATCAATCGCTGTAGAAGACATGCAGGGATCCGTAAATAAAAAATACTGGTATATCCCAAGAGGAGTGGAGGGGAGTCTACCTCTCTGACGTTTATGACGGTTGGCATCGTTGTCGCACGTTGCCGATTCGAAGATGCGTTCTTCACCAAATGAACCTTAGGGGTCCTTTTGAAAAAACGCCTTTGTGTTCGAAGCCCATCCCGGGCAGGATCACGATCCTTTTGGATTTTAATCCGAAAATTCGATCTAGGATTTTTGGCTCTCATCTAGGATCGGATCGCTAATCTTTTTCCAAGGATTATCAATCCTGGATTTTTGCGATCCTTTTCTAGGTTGCCAATCCATTAAAACTTTTAACTTTTTAATAAATACTTATATTCATCGGCTGTACGACTGTAATTCATCCAAACGTTTAAAAATCAAGTGCGGATCGGATTTTCGGATCGCGGATCTGGATTCGCTGTTCGGAACAGCGATCCTTTTTAAAGGATTTCACCCATTGGTGGTTCCAAGATACAAGGGCGAACAAAATAACATTTTATTGCCAAAAATTACAAGTTTATTAATCTAAAAGAACTGTCGAAAATTAATAAGTCTACCAAGTTGAACCCGGGGATTGAGCAAGACAATAATGACTTATCGAAAATTTTGTATCTTTACGAAACAAAGCGGGTTTTCAAAGGTCAAAATATTTTTTGGATAGCTCCCCCCTCCCCCCTGATCAGCAGCCGAAAAGGAAATAAATAAAAACAAGTGCATTTATTTTGGATACCTCAAAAAGAGTTGGAGTTTTGGGCATGGCTGGTGGCCTGATTTGTTTGATTGCATGTCTCAATACACCTTTGGCTCTGTCTAATTTATCGAGTTGCTCTGCTAATTCCCGATCCAATTCCTCTGCTGTCTCATTTGCTGATGCCCATTTCCCTCTTAATTCATGTTCGTTTTCATTCAGTTTCTCTAATTCTTGAGTTAATCGCTGAAAAAAAAACAAAATAATTATAATCTCCATAAAATGATAATTTAATAAGCAAGGAAGAAATGTGTAATAATAAAAGCGATAAAAATTTACAGGAAAACTTGTTTCAATAAAACAGACAGCGCAGAAATGAGCACAAAATAGGAGCCAGGGGAAATATGTTTTATTTATATTAAAACAAAGAGAACAATCCAATTAAATTAATAATATTAGATTATTAAAAAATTAAATTAATCATGCATTGTTAGGAATAAATATAGTTAAATCAGTCACAATTTACATGCAATCACGCATACCATCACAACGGATTATGATACAAAGATAAAATAACATTTCCTCCGTGTCACAAAAAAAGTGATGCGTTTTTGGTGATCACCCATTATCACGGAAAGGGAAAACAAAACGCCCTTTGATTTGAGGGACTGTATATAAGTAAATGACAAGGTTCGTGCAAAGGTTTCGGTTTCTTTCTGGCATAATCCAAAATTAGATTTTTTTTTAATTTTCAAATATCAAATAAATGCGTTCTTTAAATCTCCAGATTTTATTTTTTTTTTTTTAAGCGATCAAAAATGTATTTGTTTTAAAAACGATTAATCGATGTTTAAAACAAATAACAAATTATGTAAGCAAAGCGAGTGATTTTGAAATTTTATCATCACTAAATCGATTAAAGCTCTGGAAAGAGTTTCGCAATTATTCATAAAAAAAAAAAATAAAAAAATAAAACCAATTTCGTTTAAATGTTTTATGATTAACTAACTAGCAGGAAATAAAATAAAAGGCACAGCAACAAAGGTTTTTTTCTTTGAATAAAATAAAGAAAAAAAAAACTTCTATACTAATAATAACTAAAAGATTACCTCAACTTCTTTTTCGACTTCAATTAAATTTTGTCGCCAGAGCTTTGCTTTATCTAATGCTTCTCCTAATTGAACTTCTAGCTCTTTCATCTTCTGAAATTCAGGGCCTGGAATTGGAAATGAAAATCAATAGAGAAATAAAAATACTGACTTTTTTTTTATTACTGTTTACAGGGATAGACCAAAAGGCTGTCTGTCTGCAAGGCTATAACGCCCCCCCCCCCCCCTTCCCTTTTTACTTTCTCCTACCCTATATGAACCCTGTTATGCAATGGTGTGTCAAAGACCAAATATCGAGTTTTGAGAAAATCAACAATAAAGTTTTTTGTTTACATTGGATTACATGTAATTTTTCATGTCAATTGTGCAATTAACATTAAATATAAATTTTTTTAGGACATATTTCATAAAAAATACTACTAATTAAAGCATTTGAAACAATATTCTGTGCTTAACTCAATTTTGAATTTTTTGGTCTTTGACACACCATTGCATAACAGGGTCCATATATGAAATATATAGAGAGACAAAGTATTGCGATCATGTCTAAAATTCGATATCGAAATTTCGATGGATATACACGTTTTGAGGTCCCGTGAATCAAAAAAAGACATGGTCTGTCTGTGTGTGTTTTTTTAAGAATTTTTCTACTATATTTTATTTAATATTCAAGTAATCACAACCAAAATAGCTCAATTACCGTTTATTTAGCTGATAAATACAATTGATCAAGAAAAAAACTAGAATAAAAAGTAAGTTAAAATACTTTTTTTAAAGGTTAGCCATCTTCAATGAAGAGTAGAAGAATGCTGATGATTGAATAAAGGAACTCAATGAGTAGGGCAGCCAGCGGAAATAAAAAACCTTTATATTATTTCGTCGACGTTTCGGGAACGCATCGCTCCCATCTTCAGGACCTATGGCCGTTAAATATTTATTAATTTAGTACAAATATCATTACAATTACATTATTTACACAAAGTAGTTAAAAAATGCTTACGAATTAATTGTTGAATGACAGATGAATATTTTTATGTTGTACACACATTGAAAAAAATAACATGTATTGTGCATAGTAATTTAATAAATAAGACAATTGTATATTATGCAGCTTTAGGCTGTTGAGGTGTGTGAACAGCCCTCACCGCCGACCAAGATTGAAAGACAAATTTTTTTTTAATCTCGTCTTGTAATATATAAAATTAAAACGTGAGTTCTCAGAAAATTATTATTAAAAACAAAGCAACGGGGAATTAGAATGTTATAAAAATAAAAATATGTTATCTGTAATGATATTTGTACTAAATTAATAAATATTTAACGGCCATAGGTCCTGAAGATGGGATCGATGCGTTCCCGAAACGTCGACGAAATAATATTTTTATTTATTTATTGAGTGATTCATCCTTCCCCTTTTCGGGGTTTAGGACATATACATAATTTTGTATTTACAATAATTAATCAAAGTTTATATCAAATCTTCGTTCCAGCTAAGCTTGCTCTTCTTTCTTCTTTTTCACTCTCTCGAAGATGTCCCACCATTCACACATTCCACTATTTATTTTCCCTTCCAGTAGTTTTCCTGGGTCGTTCATCGCATTCTCTTTTCAACTCCTCATCGCTTTCTTCCCATATTTCCTCGCATCGCCAGACATGTTCAAAGTCTTCGGGCTCCTTCTTACATATTCTGCAGCATTCTTCCTCGCTCTAACTTTTTCCTCCTCTCAGTCCATTTCCCATTCTCATCCGCAACCATGTCCTCTTCTTCCTTTCATTAATTCTCGGGTCAAGAAGGTACCCTTCCGTTCCTATACCCGATTTCACTCGGGTCGTCGTCGTCGACGAAATAATATAAAGGTTTTTTTATTTCCGCTGGCTGCCCTACTCATAGAGTTCCTTTATTCAAGTTAGTCATCTTCATATTTCTTCTATATTTTAGAAATATTTGGCCCAAATTGGTTTTCCACACTCTTATTTAGGCTAATAAAGAGAATGGATAAAGAAAGAATGCCTAAAAAGTTTACTAACATAGTAAAAAATCATTAGCCGTATTCTAGACTCGCGCCTTTTTTTGTTATAAAAGTGAAAAATTGCAATAACCCCGTACTAAGTAAGGGGGGGGGGGGGGGAGAATTCGAGTTTTTAATTTATTTATCGTTAATAATTAAAAAAAAAACGAATACAAACTCTCTTCGGTGATTTCTTCAAACGTATTACGAAATGCATCGTTTGATGAATTAAACAATCTCAGCGTATTTTCCATTGCATGAATTTCCGATTCAGCCTGATTGATGCTATTATCGAGTGCATCGCCCTCTTGTTGCAAAATCGCATTCTCTTGAGCTGTCTATTTAAATAAAACGTTATTTATTCTTTTTTTGTTTTTTTTAAAATGATATTTAAAATTTTTAAATACCTTTATAGTATAATAGGCAAGTGACAAAGTGGAGCCGTCGTCGGCGTGCCCGAGGGTGTCGATTGCGATCTCATATTGCCCTTGCAGTTGACGACATTTCGTTTCTAGATGTTGAATCATTTGACGCAGATGGGAAACTTCATCCTCTAGAGCTCGCTTTTTAATTACCAACATATCAAGCCGAATATTGATCTCCAAGAGGCGTTCTTTAAGGGCCTGTGATAAAAAAAAAAAATAAAAAAAATAATAATTTAGTTCAAAACAACAATCACCTCTCCTTACTAGAGACTTCTTAGGATAAAGCCTTCCATGTCGACAATTCTTACAGACTTTTGAACGATACATATATTACAAGATGTGGATTTTATAGCTGGATAATCGTTAATAGATAAATAAAAGAATAGCAGCTAAAATTATTTCATTTATTGGCCCGCTAGGCTGACGTTTCGGTCCTGGCCAAGATCATCCTTCTGTCAATATAGGCATACAATCAATAACTCAATCATATATTCCATGAACATTCGGTTAGAGATATTTAAAAATTAGTATGTATTGAATTACAATTTAGAAAATACAAAAATTAATTAGTTGAGTACAGGCAGTATTTTCTAAATTGTATTTCAATCATTATACATACTAATTTTTAAATATTTGTAACCGAATGTTCATGGAACATATGATTGAGTTATTGATTGTATGCCTATATTGACAGCAGGATGGTCTTGGCCAAGACCGAAACGTCAACCTAGCGGATCAATAAATGAAATAATTTTAGCTGCTATTCTTTTATTTACCTATATTAAGATACATATATTAACTTAGAATAATAATAATTCCTATACCCAACGTCGCGGGTTCGGACCCAGGCAGTCCGATGATTTTATTTAAGCCATTTGGATACCAGATGGCTTAAATAGAAATGCCTGACCCCACAATAGATATATTACTTATTACAACGGTTATCGTCAAAGTCTTAAATGGCCTAAGTTGCCGAAAAGACTGTGTGAATGTGTGTGTGAGTGTGAGTGTGAATGAGAAAAAAAGTGTGAATGTTTAAAAAAAAAAAAAAATAATAATAACGATATACCTATAATGACCCAGGGGAATTTATTTAAATAAACGTCCGGGGATATGATCCCACCACAACCCTTAATTTTTGTAGTTGACTAATCGGTAACTCACTATCTTTTAGCTGTGATAATGGTGGAGGGGGGGGGGGCGAGATAAAGATAAATTTCATTCAAAACAACAAAAATCTGATCAGACAGACCATTTCGCTAGAGTCCCTTTTTCTTTTTTTGTACTCAGGGGGTTTGTATTATTGTATGAAATTTCATCTCAGCAAAGGCACCTGTTGTTCAAGATACACTGAAATTCTCTACTAAAGTCTTGGAAAAATCGATTGAGAGACTTCTTTCTTGTTAGACCCGGGTACATTTTCGAGAATAAAGAATTGGGCCAATATTCTCCAATTTGAGAATTGTCTACACCACTGCAAGGACGTTATGATAAATTATACGGTAGATGTCTGAAGGTTTAATTATCATTGAAGACTTATTTATGATGTCTAAAATAAAAATATTATGATATAACAAAATAATTTATTTTATAAAAAATGCTAAAGAAAGCAAGATTAGTGCAAACTTTTAATTAAGGCATATTAAAATAAATATTCTCTGAGATTGAAAAATTTAAAAAAATTCAGAGAGGAAGGGCAGAGGCAGCCAAAAGAAAAAAAAACTTTTGGCTGCCTCTGCCCTTCCTCTCTGAATTATCATCACAGCCACCACACCTTAATTGAATTTAAAAAAATGCTTTTATTTAAATTGAACTAAAAAGAGATAAATAATTTAATTGTTCTTGTTGAAATTGTTGAATATTTATGACTTAAAATAAAAGCGTGGGGCGCTTCAAAGTTATTCCGAAGCTCTAAGTTTATACAATTCCTTAAGCTATCAATGTTCGCCCCACGCTTTTATTATAAGTCATAAATATTCAACAATTTTAACAAGAACAATTAAATTATTTCTCTCTTTTTAATTCAATTTAAATAAAAGCATTTTTTTTTAAAGTTTTTTTTTATTATATTTTTAAATTCAAAGGTTAAGCGTGTTCTTGTTTACTATATTGATGATTTGCTATCAGTCGGATAAGTCGGCTAGTTCCTAAGAAGGATCTCCATTTCGTAGTGGACATATTCATGGGGTAGCCAGACTTCTTGTTAGGGGGGGGCAACCCCTCGTTAGGGCGAGAGGGGGGTTTGCAATTAATATATACATAGATTATTAATTATTTATTTAAATAAAAAAAAAATTAAATTAATGTAGTGGATTGGGGTGTTAAAAAAAAATTCCCAATGGGAAAAATATATATTTGCTTGTTTTTTTTTTAATTTTTAGGACCAGCCAGGGGGGCAACGGCCCCCCTGCCTCCCCTTGGCTACGCCCATGGACATATTAGACACAGGGCCTGTATCAGGAAGGATAAAAAAAAAAGAACAAACCTTATCTAATTCGAGCCGATGTTTGTGTAAATCATAAATTTGATTTCCTTCTTTTTCAGTCATTTTAACTAATTGACTTAATTCTAATTCTAAAAGATTTTCTTCGACTTGTCGCTCTCTATAATTCGTTTCACTATCCCTTAATAGCTTCTTTTGTGCTTCAACTTCGATTAGCCCGGAATCTTTTCTCGCTGTTAGCCGATCCAAATGGGTTTGATCCCTGGCCATTTGGGCCGTCACTCGCCTCATTTCGTCCGTTAGCCTTTTATTTTGCATTATCATAAAATCCAGTTGGTGTTTTTTCGACGTCAACGCCTCTTCTAATTCACGGATTCTTTCTTTAATTTGCAATAATTCCTCTTTAGTGATCGCTTCGCCCGTTAAATAGCTGATCTTTTTTTGTATTTTCTCTGCAGACATTTCCTTTAAAAAATAAATTAATAAAATTTTTATTTTTTTTTTTTGATTTTTTTCCCCCTCACTTACCAATGTATAAATTTCATGTTTTTTTAGCCAAATTTCAGTTTCATAATCTTTAATTTGTTTTTTCAGATTTTGATTCTCAACTTTACAAGCGCGTTCTTCGTTTTCATAAACTTTAATTTGATCTTTGATTTCTTTGATTTGTAATTCCGATTTATAATGGATTTGTGCAATTCTTTCTATTTCGGTGCTTATCGTTTCCACTTTATGTTCTTCTTGCTAGAAAAAAATAAAAATTCAAATGAACTCACAGAGGCAAATTAAGGTGGAACAGGAGCGAAGGTGTTACGCATGTTTTTCCCGATAAGATGGCGTTGTGTGTCATTAAAAGTATGCCCAAAAAATCAAGTAATTCAAAAATTTGCCAAGAGATGTCAGAATGGTAGCTAATAATATTTAATGCATTTGGTTGATTTTCATTGATCTTTTAACAATAAATGCTTTATAAATATTATTATATATCTTTTATAAAAGCATAAAAATATATAAATATAGGCTAATAGGGGATCGGCTGTTAGACTAGCCTGCCATCTATTGCAAGAATGCTGAACTAATTTGACAGTTGATTTT
Organism: Euborellia annulipes; assembly: GCA_023213315.1. Classification (NCBI taxonomy): domain Eukaryota; kingdom Metazoa; phylum Arthropoda; class Insecta; order Dermaptera; family Anisolabididae; genus Euborellia; species Euborellia annulipes. The sequence continues at coordinate 1,420 of JAKCPI010023173.1, read as the reverse complement.
TAAATAAATCATCTAAGCTTATTTTAACAATTTCTTAATTAATATGTGATTAATAATAACAATAAATTCATTTTTAAATTAAAAAAAAATTAAAGATTATTGGGACAGATTGTTTTTTTGTATTTGCTTGATAACAAAAAAATTAATTACGATAATTTTTTAATAAGTCATTAAACAAATTATAGCTCTATGTCCCAATAATCTCTTATGAATTTAATTCATAAAAACCGCATTAAAACTCCTTATAATAGTCTAGTTTTTTTTTTTTAAGTACGTTAAGACGTCGCTCCTGAACCCCCTTAACAGTTCCTTGGAGTGATATTGCTCCTCTTGCAAAAGAAGAATGAAAAAGCATGTGGCATCTCGTTGTTCAAAATCAATTAAAGGAAGATATCTCTACGATATAAAACCAAAAGTATCTTTTAAGCCTTGGTTTTACCGGATTAAATTACCGAGGAGGTTAATGACAACGCTAAAAGGGCTCAGGTGTGGTCTTTCTTGTACGCCATCACACCTTTGCAGGATTGGTGTATTGGAGCCTCCAGCTTGTAAGCCAAATAATAATAATAAAAATAAAAGGTTAAATATTACAAATTTCAATAGAAAAACACAAACCTTAATCATTTCTTCCATTTTTCTGTACCTTTCTTCTTCCGAGCTCGTTTTATTTTGTAGATTCTCAAGAGCCCGCTTCAAATCGCAATTAAATTGACGCAATCTCTCAATTTGTTCCTCTAATTTTGATATTGTATTTAATTTATTTTTGATTCTAATTCGGCTGTTGTCTTCTCTTTGCACATTTCCTTGGGCAATTTTTTTGAACGTTATTAACTAAAAAAAAAAAAAAAATATTAAATTAAATAAAAAAAAAGTTAAGTGAAAAAAAAAATATAAATATTTTTACCTCAGCAGATAAATCTTCATTAATCCTCTCGGTAGTTTTAGTATCATCGCGTAATTTAAATATAAGTTTTTCAAGTTCAGTGTTAGTAAATGCAATATTGCGATTCTCTTCTTTTTGCCGTTCCACAAAATCGTGCATTTCTTTAATATGTTCGTGCTTTTCTAATGCTATCGAACGAAGCATCGCAATCTCCTCGTGGAAATCGCGAATCGCCTGATCTCGAATATGCAACACCTAAGAAGGGAAAGAAAAAATGTTAGGAATGGATGTTTATTTAAGGGCCAGTTAGAGTGAGAACAAAAGTATTTAATTAAGCCCAGTTGCATTGGTGTTGGTTTGTTAGAGTGTTTATTAAAGAAGTGCCTAAAAAAGATATAACTTTGAAAACATATTTTACGGGGTGCTTAATTATTAAAACCCCGAGAGCAAGTTAGCCTCTCGGCGGCCCCGGTAAGAATATATTATTTTCTATTCGTTGTTAAATACTGCGTTTTTAATTATAAAGTATATTTTCCT
>JAKCPI010023172.1:0-41442 GCA_023213315.1 Euborellia annulipes | reverse complement strand
AAAACATCCTAATTGCAATTTTTTATTAAAAGTTATTTCATTTATTTTGTCAATTCCACTTTCTAACTCAATATCAGAAAGAATATTCAGTTTAGTGAATTGTTTGTTTGAGAAATTATTGGTAAAAATAAAATTTCCGATCCAACACACAGTGGCGTAACGGCCACGCCCCCGCGGGAAACCCCTTCCGCCCCGGACCTTGGGGGCCCACGGGCCGGGCTAAAAAACTGTATCTCCTCAGGGCTCCGATAAAAACGAAAAAAAATAATGAAAATTTCTCTTTGAGAGGGCCCGGGCTCTCAGGGTTCAGGGATATACGGTATTTTAAAAAATATTTTTTGTATGGTCTAACAATGGGGCCCGAAATAAAGGTTGCAGGGGGCCCAGATAAAAAACGTTACGCCACTGGATCTACAGTTTTTCAAATCTGGCTATGCTTCTTCAATTCTTTCCTTTAAGAAGGGGGGGGGGGGAGGGGGGGGTCCCCAAACCACATTCTGAAGCAATGAGCCTCAAACCCTCCTGCTGAAATCTTCCCTATCAAAAAAACTTTCCAGAGACATGACAAACAGATTTGACTTTTACTTTGAAAAATGCCTCCACGCAACTCCACGTTTCTCTGACAGCAGTGGCGGATCCAGAGGTGTTTCTCGGGGGGGGGAGTAATCTGGTGTGACTGGTCACACAGCACACAATTTTTTCTTAATTTCGGTAATTTAAAGGCGCATTCTGTACTTGTTGGCCAGAATATAAATACAAATCAATTAATTTTTAAAATTTTACATTAAAAATACATTTTTCGAAAAAAAGTATTTTTTTCAAATCCCAGGGGGGTAATTACCCCCTTTGCCCCCTCCCTTGTATCCGCCCTTGTCTGACAGACAGACAGGCTTTGTCTTTTATATAATAAAATAGTATATTGTTTTATTATTATTTTTTTTTTAGCTTCATAAAGATAGGTTGGCTGCGGGAAATCGCTGCGTTTACATATTCATAGGGGTCTTTTTTATCTCGTTTTTTGCGCAAGAAGAAAAAAGTGTATTCTATCTACTCATATATAAAAAAATCAAAATAGGTCTATGTCTTTGTATTTTTCGTTCTATATTCCTAACACTTTGTTCCATTTTTACTAATGATTAGGGAAATATAGTCTCTATTTAAATCATGAAATTAGATATGGTATAAGACTTTTTTAAATTGATCAATGAGTTGACAATTTTAGATCAATATCACTTACTCACTCTCTTTGAATTATTTTGTAAAGTCCCCGAAAAAAAAAAAAAAAAATTTAAAGGCTTTAAAAACAAAAAACTCAGATTCAATCAGTCATCATCATCATCACCAGGCTTATATAATAAACAGAGCTTGTTTTGTTTAAAATCAATTCGTACGCTTGTATTCTATTGAATAAGAATCTAATTACAATAACATTAAAAAACGGCCGTGCTTTCCTGTCTAGATCCAATCGATTTTTTATTCCGTTTTCAATACAAAAAAAATATAGACTATATATCGAATTTTGTAACTAGAAAATTCTTTATGACTTTTTCGAGACTTTTCACGTCTAGTTAAGCTAATCTTATGATTAAATAAGTATCCAGATCGTAGTTAAATAGCTAAGAACCAAAGTTCGGTATAAGGGGTGAAATTAGAAACATAAGCCTTGTTTATTTATTCTTTGGGAAATTTTAAAAATTAATTAGCTTTTTTTATCCCTTTTCGGCCACCATTTTGTCATTTTTGAGATATTCATACCATTGTATTCTTTAAATATCCCTCTTTAATACCGCACAAAGAAGTTCCTTGATTCGAAACAATCAGCGTTAAAAAAATGCTATTTTCAAAACAAAGTTTTAACAGCGACATGTTGATTTTATTTCATCAAAATCATAACCTTACTTTTTAGGTTAAGGACGCCATTTTTATTTTAAATACGTCGTTGAAATATTAAAGGCACCCCCTAGACATGACATTAATTCTTAACACTATTTACAAAATGTTTACAGAATAGCTATTTGAGGCAAGGAAGTGTTAAAATGAATTAATGTTGTTTACAGATGTTAAAAGTTAACTTTTTTGCTTGGAGAAATAAAAGTTAACGTTTTTGCTTGGAGAATAGACCTGAGTGTTAGCTTTAGGTTCAGAGTTATTAAATTTTGCAAATAAAGAAGTGCTAAAGACTGAAATTAACCCTGGCCTAAAACATTAATTATAGTTTTGAGTGCGGGAGGAGGTTCCTCATTTCAAGAGCAGATAACCTTCATGGTCAAAATCATCATTTGTGTAATTGTCAATATGTTGGAGAGTTCTTTCAGGCATGACCTTCCCACCTATCATTAGTGTCTAATCGTCAATATCAACCTAAGCCTAGCCAAACAAACAAGTCAAACTAAACTTCCTATAGGACTATCAGAAATAAATTGCTTATACAAGAGAGTAAACAAAAGTTTTTTTTTAAATCTTTTTTAATAAATTAATTGGGGGCTCGCTGGTGTAGTGAGCTATGGTGTCGGCTTCTGCAAAGAAAATCCCTGTTCAAACCCTGGGCGTGAACGATTTTTCATTAAACAAATAAAAATATTTATTTAATGTAAACAAATCCTCAAGCAGGCACTGGATAGGAATATTGGATCTCACCACAATAGCCCACAGGCAACTCTACGAGGAGAGGGAGTTGCTGTGATATCCCGTCCTGTGGAAGGGATGTAAAGAAGGTTCCCTCTCAGTGATGCATTCTTCAAAAGCAGCAGGCTACACGCCGATGCTGAGGGAGTCTCTCCTCAACTAGGACATCCTCCATGGCATAGAAGAGGCTGGATATAAGGAGCCGGTTAGAACCAGAAATAAGGATTAGTTCACTAGCTAGAGAAGAAAGCAGGAGGAGGAGTTAGAGACAGGAAATGATGTAACTTCACGGGGTGCCGGTAGATGGCTACGGCCAGAGGCCGGTTGGGTTTGAGGTGTGTGTCTTCGTGCACGAAAGCACCTCGGGTAAATAAACGGGGATCCCAAAATAAATAATAAATAAATTATTTATTTGATCAAAATTACCTCAGTAAAGTCCATTCCTTATATAGCTGTCTTCTTTATCCATAGTTCAATTGGGGCCGGGTCTGGGTGATATCAAAGTCACAGCAGCAAAGGATTTGAGGCGAAGACATAGAAGACAAATTCTTGAAGAGCAAACTTCACCCCAAATGACACCTATGGAGAATTGGTTGCCATGGTAACAAAATATACATATTTTCCCATGTTTATAAATTTTACATCTTGAATTCTAAAATATCAGCGGAAACTAAATATATGTCGACACAAAATATCTGGTGTGACAACACAACTTTCGATTACCGAAGGTTATCTTCTCCAAATACCCCACTGATTCTCTGAATTAGAACGAATTTTTTTTTTTTTTTAATTTATTTAAGGTCTTTTTCGGCTTCTTATGCCATTTAGAACCCGTCTTTATTTTTATTGGTAGCCAATTAAATTGAAATAAATTTTTGCTGCATGAGATGGGATGCGAACCCTTGACCCCTAGCACAGAGGCGGATACCCGAAAGAAGAACTAATAAAAAATATAATTGGAAATGCTTCTTTTTCTTAGATAATGGTGGGAAATCCACAATTATTATTAATTTTGCACTATCATGATCTTATTTATTTATTGAAAAAATACACCTTTAATTTTTTTTTTATTTCTCTCCGGTTAACTTTACAAGGACACACAAAACCTGATTCAAAATGATTATTAGACTTTTATTATGGCTCTTTTCCTTAAAGTAAAGAAAAAATGTTATTTCTCAAAATTAATTAATTAATTGGTTACATTAAGAGAACAAACTGAGGAGCAGTGAATCTTTTAATCAATAAATAAATAAATAAAGCTGATTAGCCCTCGATTTCTCTGCAGCCCCTATAGGTTCAGGACAAATTTGAAATACATATAATTACAACCCCTTTACTTTCTTTCCTACTCCCTATTATCAATTGGACAGAACAATTGAAATATTATTTTGACATCGGTGGTAAATAGGATCTTTGGAAAGAATCGATAAGTGCTAACCTTCTGAACTGTCGTTATTACAAAAATAAAAACGAATTAAGAATTAGGGATAGCCTCTTCGGAATATACCCCGATTTACCGTACTTTTTACGATCTGACCATCCTCTAAAAATCAAGAGAATAATTCATCAACTGAGTGTCCAGCAGAAAAAATAAAAGTCTCTGGATAAATGGGAAAAGGTGCAAATTTGACACAAGCCAGATGTGGAACAATCTGCAATCTAAAGGGGAGGAATCCATGGGCGTAACTAGGGGGATGCAAGGGGGCCTGCCACCCCCCAGAAAGCTCACTGCCCCAAGAAAAATTGAGAAAATATGGGGCTTTCCAGGCCCCCCTCCAGCGAGGATAGCTGGTCCCATGCCCCCCCCCCCCAGCCAAATTCTCTAGTTATGCGCATGGAGGAATCGCTGGAACTACCTGGCCAATTGACCAATGTACAGGGAAGATTTTACCAGGTGACTTGGATATCCCCAGAAACATCTGCGGACTGCGTTAGGGTGTCTAATTTCTGCGTGGAGCTGAGGTCATGGGCAACCCAGAGTTGGGATTAGCATCGTATGTGTTGCTAGGCTATGCTGACTTTTCAATTGTTAAAAGTTGAAAAAAGAAAAGGTGAATAAGTTACAAACCCTTGTAACGGACAAATAGTCCAACACAATATTTATAAATAAAATAAATGAATAAAAATACTCGCTATCATGGGTGTAGCTAGGGGGGTGCCGGGGGGCCTGCCCCCTCCAGAAAGCTACTTGCCCCAAGAGAAATTGAGAAAATATGGGGCTTTCTAGGCCCACCGGAGGATAGCTGGTCCCATGGCCCCCCCCAGCCAAATTCTCTAGTTACGCTCATGCTCGCTATATTTTAAAACTCAACCCTTTCAAAAACGACACAATTAAAAAAATGAATTTAGTGGGCGAGAGAGAGGGAATTCTCATAATTTTGATAATTTCAAAATTTTTATTTTTTATTTTGCTTTGTATGCACTTAGTAGCAAAAGGAAAGATAAAATTAAGCATATCTATAATTTAAAATGACAAATTATAGTAGCTATTTTAAATAACTCTAATGATTATAGTAATTAATCACATGCAAGAAGATGCTTATCTGATGAAAGCTATTCTGCATAAAAATAAAAAATAAAAAATAAAAAAGTTTTTTTGCTCTGGTCTATCATTTTCATTATCAGAATGCATTTTTTTTATTTTTACTTAAGAAAATTACTCTGGTAAAAAGTGTAGGAACGAAGTTGAGACAGGGGAAGGAGTTACCTGAAAAAAATAAATAAATAAATAAGATAAAAACATATGGTGTTAATTTTGGTTTATTTTTATCATTTTTTTTTTTATTCTCTAAAGAATAAAAATTAAAATAAAAACAAAACGTGAAAATAAAAATTATGCATACATTTGTTTTTCCAATTAGCGATTTCGTGTGTGTGTGTGAGTATGTGTGTCTGTGTGGATGTGTTGTTTTTTTTAAATTATTAATTAATATACGCAATACGGGTGGAGATTTTTCTATTTATCAATTAAACATCGAGAGCTCACCGGATGCGTTAAGTTGGAAAATTATTTCCTTGACTGAATATTCAATGGGTTGGTTGGAAGACCGCAAATTAGAAATACCGAGATTCTTCTTCTCACTCATTCTAATTTTAAAAGTCAAAAATCAGAAAAGAAATGTCTAGTAATTTTATTTCTCTGCAGTTACACGTCATCCATCTTCAGGACATACGTATGCCTTTAAAATAAAATTCACACTTTTGGATTTTAATATACTTCAAAAATGAGTGAGCTAATGTTAGAAGAAACAATATATTTTTGATGATTACAATTCACATTCACTTATAAATTATTTTATAATTTTTGATCAAATTAACGGATTCTTAAAGTGCGTTTAGCCTAAAAGAGCAGCGACGTCATTTGGGAAGGGGGGGGGGATGCAGGGGGAATTCGCCCTCCCCTCTCCCCCAAGGTTTTGAAAGAAAATAGTAAATTCTGAGTGTAATATAGAGTGTTTATATGAAATTAAGTAGCACAAGAAGTAAAAATAAAATTTTACCCTCCCTCCCAAATAAAAACTGAAATGACGTCACTGCAAAAGAGCGAACGTTAGCTAGCTCTCAATTAATGAAATTAATAATTATTTTCTTCTCTTTTTCTCAACTAAATTTATCTATAAGTCGTTAAAATTTTGTATGTTGCCATGGATTTTCACTTCCATAGTAAAAATGCCAGAATGCTCTAAAGGGAAAGGAAATAATAGTCAAATGATGGTTGGGAAAGCCTGGTGCAGATAGATGAACGATAAATGATAACGCTAGAGGTATTTTCAGGCCAAATTTTATTCGACGTTTCGGGAGACTCAACGCCTCCTTTCATCAGCATTCTAGATATATACAAAGGCAAAACACAGTACATAATTTACATTAAAATAATTCTTTCTTTTTTTTTTGTTACATACATTCTTACAATAGTAGCATACTGTGTTACATACATTCTTACAACAAGTATGCTACTATTGTTGTAAGAATGTATGTAACAAAAAAAAGAAAGATAGAATTATTTTAATGTAAACCAAGCTGTATGTTTGCCTTTGTATATATCAAGAATCCTGATGAAGGGAGGCGTTGAGTCTCTCGAAACGTCGAATAAAATTTGGCCTGAAAATAATAGTAGCGTTCGCATCTTAAACGCACCTTAAGACGTTGTTTTAATTAAATTCCTCTGTGAGTAAATTGTTATCAAATTCAGTCCAAAAAAAGAGCTCAAATTTTCACAACTTGACGAATTCAGTGGAATCGAGTCTTTAATAAAACAAAATAACATACGGTTTGAATTAAATTATACGCTTCCTACATTCATAGAAAATATGAATGCTTAAAAAAAAAAAAGTTTTTTTTCTTTTCTATTAAAAATGTATTTACAGTTCGATTGCATTTCTTTTGAATTTATTTATTAATCGATTAACCTAATATTATATCAATATAATGTATCTATGTACAAATTGCAGATATTGATATGAGATCTTTAACATAAATGAATAAAATAATATTAATTAATTATAATAATAATAATAATATTGAGAGATAGCATATTTTTTTCATTTTATTTTTATCACAAGTTATAGGGAATCTATTTTTGCAGAAGAAAACCCTCACAATTATTTATTTACAATTACAAAAACAAAAAAAAAAAACTAAAATTGGGGCAATGGCTTTTATAATGATATAATAATAATAATAATAATTAAAAATATGAAATTTATAAGATCAGGTATACTTAAATGGTCCCTTGGTTTAAATTATACAATATATTCATAAAATAAATAAAAATTATTTAATTATTAGCCAAAGCCTAAAAATAATAATTAAAATAAATAAGATAAATAGATCTGGAATTTCGTTTTGCCGAAAAGTCTTTCCTAAATAAATAAATAAATAAATACGTTTAAAGAATTCTCTAAATAAAAAAAAAGATGGCAGTATTTATAGTAAGAGTATAACGTAATGGAAATTGGGAATTAATTAATCAAATGATATTTAAAGCGGAAAATAGAAAAAAAAAATGAGGCACTCATGAGAGTATCTCATTTTTACAATAACTTAGGATCGCATAATAGAACTTTAATTATTGTTTTTACTATCAACATGGCAAAGTCAGGGCTGTTTGTTGTCTCACGGAAAGGGGGCTTGTTTTTTATTGTTCATTTGATTTGAACATGTGCGCATAGACCCCCATTTTAATAAATATATATATTCTGTTCAAATTTCAAAGTTTTTTTTTTTTTTTTTTTTTTTTTTTTTAAGGTCTTTTTCGGCATCTAAGGCCATTTAGACCCCATCCCTATTTATTTCAAATGATTTGTAGTTCAAAATTCAAACTTTTTTAATGGATACCTATATTTGATTTGAGGAGGAAAGTGCTAAGCCGGCTAAGCTGTGGATTACGGATCTGAAGTCTCAACACGACTCGAGTTCGAACCCAGCTTGCCGCACATAATTCAACTTTGCCTCTTATGGTAGGAAATTGGGACGAAATCTCACCCCACAGACACAAAGGACCAAATTCGAGGTGGCCTAAGGGCCTTAAAAATGAGACTGGGTAACCCGGGAGCTGCCCGGGAGGCTAAGAAGGAACAATACCCCATAAAATCCAAATCCAATCTATATTTGATTTGTTCTAAGGATCCGGAACTAGTGGTGTCATTTGGGGGGAGGGGGGGGGGTAGGAGCCCCTCCCAAGGACTTTGCCTCTTTTTACATTTATTATTCTAAATAAAATATTTCTAAATACATCTATGGATATATAAATTGTAAAAAATTTATTTAAATGAATTCTTTAGGCCAAATTTTAGATACCTATTTGTAAGTAAAATTTGGAAAGGTTGTCTCCTCTAAGAAAAGATTGAAATAAAGCTACTGCCTGGAGCTCTTTTAAAGACAAGACAAAATTTTTTTTTTAAATATATATACCCAGAGAGCTCGGAATATCGCAGTAATATTAATTTTTGCACAATATTGCAGCTCAAACAGCAACATTCCAGCGATATTGTTGCAAGTTATAAAAAGGCGGACATAAAAATATTGCAGCAATGTTGCTGCAATATTCCAAGCTGTTTGGGTATATATATACGTGTATATATTATATGTTTAGATCCAAAGTGTCCAAGTCCCGGGTATTATTGAACAAATTTTGTCAAACGAATATATATATATATATATATATATATATATATAATATATATTGTATATTTTTTTTAAATTTGGAGGGGGAGTTCTTTCGCACCCTGTATTCTATTCAAATAATTGGAGTGTGTAAATCTATAAACGTTAAGTTTAATTTTTGACATTAGCTAGGTTTTAACTTGATGTGCCTGTACTCGACAAAAAAATATAATGATATATACATATATTATCGAATATAAGTATATGTATAGATATTTATAAATAAATATAGCCTAATATTTCATTTATTATTAATTCCTAAACTTAGAGAGGCGACGCAATGTTTGCACCAGACGCAAGAACGCGGATTATTATGAGGACAATGGACTTAATCCTTTCTCTAATCGACTTCTCACAGAATTCTTATAAATCGAAGGGGAGTTTTTTAATTGAAATAAAAGATACTCAGGAAGGAACAGCCCCAGAGATGCCAATAATCAAGAAGGAACAGCCCCAGAGATGCCAATAATCAAGAAGGAACAGCCCCAGAGATGCCAATAATCAAGAAGGAACAGCCCCAGAGATGCCAATAATCAAGAAGGAACAGCCCCAGAGATGCCAATAATCAAGAAGGAACAGCCCCAGAGATGCCAATAATGATAATGAAGGGATATGATATAAATTTCTCAATTATTTAAATTGAATTTTGCTACAAATCAATAGGGACGGGGTCTAAATGGCCTTCGATGTCGAAAAAGACCTTAAAAAAATTAAAAACTAATCAAGTCTTAAAAGAATTCATTTTAAAAGAAATGAATGAAAATTTCGAAATCAAAAACAATCAGAAGAATTCAACGTATACTCAAACAATATTAACAAACTTTTTTTTTTTCAATTTAAAATTAAAAATGCTTATTTTGGGAAGAATGTAAATAAGATTGTTGACGACGTATATTTTTTAAGGCTAGAAGAACTTCGGTTTCTTTTTTTTATATTAATTTTAGGAATTCATCATCCGAGTTTATTTACAATTCATATAAATTGAACATTTAATAACTATTAAAATATACTATCGCAATTCATTTATTCAACGTTTTATATTCTACAGTATTAGCTTAGATTATAGCGTTATTATGAGTATAAAGAGGAAGAAATCAGTCTATTTTCCGAAATTCAAGCTACGCCTTAAAAGAAAGAAATTGTTTTCAGCAATTCCAGATCCATTCTAGAAAAATACAAATATTTTATTTTTTTTTCTTATAAAATTCTTATTTTAATAAATATTTGTTCATTCATCTGGGTCATGATTCGTGTTTTAAAAAATACTTCAAAATAAAAAGTCAACTTAAACTAATTAATTAAAACATAGGTTACATTATTTTAACTTTGGTTTTATTTAAGCATAAGTTTTTCCGTTTTTTTATCATTTTTTTTTTCTTAGTTCTATCATTTCTTTTTTAATTTTTTTTAACTTTTGTTTTTATTGTTTTCACTCAGGCGAAATTTGATTTTTTTTTTTTAAATCTAAACTAATAAAAAAAAGTTGGTAAAAACTCGGCCTGCCTGAGGGTTAGCGTTTTTTTTTTTTTTATATTTTTATTTTTAGTCGCAAAAAACTATTATTGAAAGATTGTTTGAATTCAATCCCATTATTTTATTTATTTATTTATTAACTATCTGCTGAATTTTTTATTTATTTATTATACAACTAGTGGTTAGAATTCGGTTTTTTTTTTAATTATTATTCTTTTCTTTTTTGGTGAATGCTGCTGCTGCCTACCAACTTCATTCCGGGGGGCGGGGGGTGCTTTTTAGTCTTCAAAATATTTTTTTTTAAATTAATTAAAAACAATTTAATAAAAAGAAAAAGGATCATTTGATCCATGAATTATTTAAGACTCTCGTTGAGAGCAGAATATGTATTTTTTTTCAAAATCTATATATATCGACTATATTTTATATATATATTTATTAACACAGACGTAATATCTTTTTAAATTAAATAAATATAAATTAGGTGAGGTTTTAAATTCATTAGAATTGCATCTATTCTTGAATTGGGATAGATAGATAGAATTTATTTCGACAGAGGGCTAGATGCAAGACACGAATATTGAAATATAAATAAATATTAATAGAGACCAGAACTATAACTAAAAGGCCGGATTTGTAGGCTGCGTTTTTTCATTAATCTTTTTGCTTCCGATTGAGTAGTCCATATTTACGAAAATTATTATTTTTTTACCATTTGATGGCCAGAGTCTATTAATTTCAATAATAAATTTAGGGATTTAGAAACTAGACTCTTCCCCATTCGTATCTTGGCCTTTTCCCAGAAACTCACTTTCCGTTGAGAAGTGGCAAAGGGTGGGGGGTCTTTGCTTCTATGAGCATTCCAGAGTGTAATATGTTGGAATTTCGAAAAATCCCTTCTTAGTGTGCGCCTTCTATGACATAAATGTAAACTACAAGCCAAATTTAAGCTTTCTGGATGAGTAATTTGGGCTGTGCATTGATCATCAGTATATATATATTTGGCCGTCCACATGAAAAGGTACCAAACCTTCATCGAGGCCAAAATTAAGTTTTTATGCTTTCTGTACAGAACACTTCCTGCTGAGCAAGCCGGTGTTTTTAGAATTTTTTATTATTTTTTGTGTGAAGATATGAATTTTTAAAATTTTGGTTATGAAAAACCTAGTTTTGAGAAAAATGAGTTTAAAGGTTTTTTTTTCAATTTTTTGATTTAAAAATTCTTTCATCTTTCTGATGAATCGAATATTTCATCATATAAGATGAAGAACTAGAGAATCGGAATCAATAATAAAAAAAAATCTATTTTTTTGAACTTTTTTAATAAATCAGCTCTTCTGAAAATTTAGCCCAGTGAAGATTTGGTAGATTTTCATGGGGACGGTCAAATATATATATATAGAGAGAAATTTAAAACAATTTTCACAATCCAATAGATGAAAGGAGCATACAACCAGGCAAGGATGGGAGTAAATACTCCTTTCACAGGGCCCGAACCAGCCTGTGGGCTGTCGCATAAGCACCTAAGACTGGAAATCGGACGGTGGAAGGAAGACAAAAACAAAAAGCTATGGGCAAAAAACCCAGGCTTAAGACAAGCGAAGAAGTTTATAACACTTCCGCAACAAAATGTAAAGAGACTTATCGCTCTAAACAGAAATGAACTAAGACTGATAAGTGGTCTTCTAACAGGGCACTGTCCTTTAAAATATCCAATGAAGATGGGCAGAGCTGATGACGATACATGTCGCCTCTGCAATCTGACAAAGGAAACGGCGGAACACATCATGTGCGAATGCAGTGCACTAACCCGTCAAAGGAGGCTAATTTCCGAAAGGGCTGAAATAAAACCTGAGGAAATATCAAAAGCCTCTCCAAAGAATATACTGGCCCTGGTAAAAGGGACGGGTCTATTCTAAGGACAAATATTGGACAACAAAGGATAGAACAAAAGATCAATTAATGGTCGCAGTTCAAAGTGCCTTAGGTCCATAATAATAATAACCAGGCAATTAGTCTCGACGAAATAAAACTTTCTGGGGAAACTGATTACTTGGCTGCCTTCTCTTTTCTTTCATCTATTGTTTAAATACAACAGCCACTTTATCTCTTTTAATCCAAAAAGCTATATTTATATCTAAATTTTTATAGCATATAAATCCGGCATTTACTAATAAAAAATATTCAACTTTATTTAAAAAAATAATTAAGGTAAAATTACTATATACAAAAAATAAACAAAATGACTTCAATTTCCAAGAAAAAAATTTATCTGCGGTTTTCTTAGAAAATTTTATTCACGAATATCAACAAATCTATAAATTTCTTAATTAACGTTATATCTTTAAGTTTATTCAGTGAAAGGTCCAAATGTTTTGTAACAACAAACAACCTTTTGACTAATGTTTTTGGGGATTTCCCTAATTCCAACTAACAAGCATTTTTCTTTTTTATTTCCTGAAGATTAACGTTAATTAAAAAATAGATAACAAACATACGGTTTATATATAAAAATAATTTATTCTTTCATATTTAATAATTCTAAATTAATAATAAACAGCCATATTAAAAAAAAAAAGGATAAATAAATAAAATATCATTTGACCTCATTTAAAACAAAAACAAAAAAAACACCAAACATGATGCCATTAATTGATGATTCCTAAAAAAAGGAATTTAGTAAAATTAATAAATATTTTGAAGACTAAGAAAGAAGGGCATTTATTTTTTATCATATCGATACCTATATAAAAGTCTCTGTCTTAATTAGATCAAAAACGAAACGTTATTAATAGATTTGTTGAAGTGTGGCAGTCAATCAATCACTTAGTTTTAAAATTAAAATGAAAATATTTATAGTATTATAAGTGCGGGCAGCAAACAAATAAGTGATCTCTTAATTAGAAGCGCCAATACCTTCCCTGCAGGACGAGGTAGGTAGCCGAAAGCCAGCGTCATACATCCCGAGCATATTGAGTTCCTTGCTCACTCTCATATAATGTTACCGAGGCAATGTAATTGTTGGGCATCACCTTGAAAAAAAAAAAAAAAAAAAAAATGATTATTGGTTAATATACGTTTCTCAGATTCCCATTGTCAAACTCGTAGCTCATGGTTAATATACGTATATGGTAAATCTTTATATATATATTTTAAAAGGTAAATTCACCAACTCCTCGATTTGTCGATTAAGGGGCTTCAGGAGGGCACATAGAATCTTTAGTCCGAAACTTCTGAGGCATTTCAAAGTATTTTTTTGCGCTCAGAGAGAAGACACTAGCTTCTCGCGCCGGGATCCCGGGCTCGCTTCCCGTCCCAAGCGAGAAAAATTTATTTCATTTGATTTGATTGATTTGACTACAAATCATTTGAAATAAATAGGAATGGGGGTCTAAATGGCCTTAGAAAGTAAAAAAAAAACTCTATTATGAAAATTGTAATTTTTTTTTAATCTAAAAATGTAAATCATTAATATCTAACCTATAATTAAATAAAGTGGTGACCAAGTCAAAAATAAATTTCGTATTTATTTAAAAATTAACGCCCAAATAGTTCAGCACTCTTGCAAAAGATGGGAGGCTGGTCGAACAGCCGGTATTATTAGATCACTTTTAAGCCTATCTATATTTTTATGCTGTTATAAATGATATATAATAATATTTATAAACTATTCATTATTAAAAGATCAAACAAATACATGAGATTAAATATAGCCCTACCATTCTGCTATCTGTTGGCAAATTTTTGTAATAGATGGACTTTTTGGCTAAATTTTTAAGACCCCTAACGCCATCTTATCGGCAAAAACATGCGAACAGCTTTGTCTCCTGAAGCGCCTTAATTGGTTCCAGAGATTTGCAGGACGAACAGTTTCAAACAAAATTTATTACAACTTCTTTGGATTAAGTAAAATATATATTTTTTTTTTAAGTAAAAAAAATATGTGTAGTAAAATTTCAAACCCGACTGTATTGTATGCGGACTAACTTTTTATTTGACATTCTTTTTGATTAAAAAAAAAAATACAAATTCAATAAGCACAGAAATGAACTTACTTCGAATATTATGTCTTGATATCCGTAGCAAAAAGTAGATCCGAAAGGGTTGGTAGTATTTGTAGAACTGGCCCGGTTAAGCACAACTGGTCTTTCGCTAGGTTTCAATTGCTCTGAGATCGAATTCCATTTGGTATAAGCCGAGATCTATAAGTAAAATAATAAAAAAAATATTGAATAAAATTGAAATTGTTTTTAGTAAATATAATTTCTTTTTAGATTTACAGTCATGATTAAAAACAATTTTGAAACAAGAATAGAGAATTTTATTTAAACCTATATTTATCACCTCTTTTGCAATCGTAGTTTTACTTTTGAAAAACCAAATCTTTTGCCTCTGAAAAGCAAAGTTTTTTCCCGAGATTTATTTATTTATTGTTTCTATTAGGAAGTTTCTTTCAAAATACAAAAATTGAGATGAGTACCGTAACAGGTAAAGGAGAAACATCAACAAGTCGACTTGAATGTTCCAGATTTGAACGGGTATCAGGAGGCAAACTCAATTGAAATTCACAGCGATGATACCTTTTGAAAAAAAAAAATTAATTAAATTTCTATATATATACCGGGTGGGCCAATAGTGCGTGGACGGAAGATTGTGGGCTTATTAACGGACATTTTTAAAATTTGTTGATCGCACATAATGTGGGGCCTTTAGGGCTACAAATTAAAAATATTTTTGTTCCAATTGCACCTCATATACAGGGTGGTCCATATCAAAGTTATATTTTTTTAAATGGAACGCCCTGTATATTATTGCATATTTGGATTCTACGGCCAATTTTAGTGTGAGTTTATGTCATGCAATGTATTCCAAACCAAACCGTTTACCCGCAAATCGGGCTTTAGTGAAAAAACTGCTGTCTGGAAAAAATTGAATATCTCGCGATCCATAAAACTTAGGGAATTGTTCTTTTGGGAGGTTACTAACCATGAAATGTACTAATGTAGGCCAGATGGGGAACCCGGAATTATTCTTATGTTGGGAGATATGGCCATGCCAATTTGGAAAATTTCAATCATAGATAACTTCATTTTTTCAAATGGAACATGCTACTTTTTTTATGCCATGGGACGTGAAATTCAATTATCTTTCAGCTGATATAAGGTTGTCTATATCTATCTTTGGTAGTTTTCTTTTTATTCCAAAATATCTGATAACGAAAAAAAAAATTTTTATTATAGACAAAATAATTGAAAAAAAAATCCAAACGCAAAACAAAATCGTAATAAATGGACAAATTATGCTAAATATTCGAAAATGTCTTTTAATTTCCTTTAAAATCATTTATTTGAACTTCTCGAAAAAGAAATTAGGGTTATGTTCAGGTTAGGAGGTGCGCCATCTTGTTGACAAATCATAACCCGAATTTGAGCAAGCGGGACTCCTTTGAGAAGTTCAAATAAATGATTTTAAAGGAAATTAAAAGACATTTTCGAATATTTAGCATAATTTGTCCATTTATTACGATTTTGTTTTGCGTTTAGATTTTTTTTTCAATTATTTTGTCTATAATAAAAATTTTTTTTTTCGTTATCAGATATTTTGGAATAAAAAGAAAACTACCAAAGATAGATATAGACAACCTTATATCAGCTGAAAGATAATTGAATTTCACGTCCCATGGCATAAAAAAAAGTAGCATGTTCCATTTGAAAAAATGAAGTTATCCATGATTGAAATTTTCCAAATTGGCATGGCCATATCTCCCAACATAAGAATAATTCCGGGTTCCCCATCTGGCCTACATTAGTACATTTCATGGTTAGTAACCTCACAAAAGAACAATTCCCTAAGTTTTATGGATCGCGAGATATTCAATTTTTTCCAGACAGCAGTTTTTTCACTAAAGCCCGATTTGCGGGTAAACGGTTTGGTTTGGAATACATTGCATGACATAAACTCACACTAAAATTGGCCGTAGAATCCAAATATGCAATAATATACAGGGCGTTCCATTTAAAAAAACATAACTTTGATATGGACCACTCTGTATATGAGGTGCAATTGGAACAAAAATATTTTTAATTTGTAGCCCTAAAGGCCCCACATTATGTGCGATCAACAAATTTTAAAAATGTCCGTTAATAAGCCCACAATCTTCCGTCCACGCACTATTGGCCCACCCGGTATAGTTATATATTTATTGTATATAGTATACTTACATGTTAAAATTATAATGCCCTGGGAAATTTGTATGAAGTACAAATTTTTTTACATTTTGTGTTTTAGCATCAAATAAAATATCCTAAAAAAAAAATAAATAGATTAGATTATAAAATAATTACAAACAAATAATCTATTTAATATGGAATGTCAGGTCAATTTATATCAAACTTCTTCTTAGAGTTTTTGGTCTCGCCCAAAGAGCATTTGGCCATATATCAAACTTAGAAAAAAAAAAAAAAAAATTCTTGATAATGATTTTTGGGCTTCTTATTCTTTTATTCACATTTTCCAAATTTAAATTTGTCAAATTTTCTTTAAACAAAAATAATAAATCAAACAGGAGATGTAAGAGTATTCCAACCAATAAGAAAGATAGGACGTTTATGCTTAAATTATTTGCAATTGGAATACAGATAAGAAATAAGAAATTCTTATTATTTTGTGGATTTATTGATGACGACTATGTGCACCAACTCTCTGGTTTTGGTTCATTATTAGACCATCATCAGGCTTATAAACATATTTCAAATTGTGTACAAACGTGAGAAAGAAAATCAAACTTATTGATAATACAATTTTCATTATATAAAATTTTTCTTTCTTTTTATAATATATATATACGTCTTTTCAGCTTTATTATAATATAGATATATATATATATTTTTTAATTTTTCCAAGTCAATGAAAAAAAAGTACCTGATTGGTGTGATGTTTTTGCTAGTAAAAATTAAAGAAAATTATTATTAAGGACTTAAGATTGTGTTTTTAAATTTGTGAAAGATATTTGAAAAAATCAAACAGATTTTTAGAAGAAAATAATAATAATGAAAATTGTATTGTCAATAAGTTTAATTTTGTTTGACATGTTTGTCACAATTTGAAATATGTTTATAGGTCTGATGCTGGTCCATTAATGGACCGAAATAAGAGAGTTGGTGCACCTGGTCATAAACAATAAATCCTCAAAATAATAAGAAGTATTTATTTGTTATCTGAATTCCACCTGCAAATAAATACAAACAGTAAACTTCTTCTCTTTCTTATTGAAAAATAAAAAAGCTAACCACTGTATAATATTTCCTTCCGAATATTTCCTTTCAATTATCAAGATTAATTTTGAATTAGCTCAGGTGCCCACACTTTGTGGGTACGTGGATGGCGACCACGAGCTGCCCTAGCTGGGACAGGCAGTACTTCTGTTCTTTGCATTGTCAGTCTCTTCCCTTCTAGATTTTCTAGGCCGGCCTGTTCTCTTCCTTCCCGGTCGCAAAAACTCATGAACCGCCGACCCCGCACCGAGGGATTAAGGCGAAGAAAGAAGAATTTTGAATAACGAGTATATTGAAATTTGAGGCCTTTATGTAATGTTATTTTAAATTGAGAAGAAAAAGATATCAAGACAAAACGACTCGTTATAAATAATTTATATTAAATGAATGGTTTTGGCCTACCATCCCAAGAGTGAAATAATTGAAGAAAAAATCTGAATGATTCGAAGTGACTCGACGATGTGCGTTTGGCGAGTGAATTTTCATTTTATCCTCAGGTTTATAAAACATCCTTGACGGGGCACCCAATTGAATGACGACATCTTGGCAATTATCCCCAAAAAGAATGTCACAGTTAAACGAATGACGTCTGGCATCGCCTCCCAATCGAGGCCCTGAAAAAATCAATTAACCAACTCATTCACATTCATAATGATATAAGTAAGAGAAAAGTAGTTGATTTACCATGAGAAACGAGATGAAGGCGAAGGCCGTGCGTAGAGCGAGGATCGCGTAGCACCTGAGCTTTATCGCAGTACAAATGGTTCTGGTAGCAAGCGAGAGGAAGTTGCGGAGGTTTACTCTCTCCGGCAACACTTCCAGTATAAATTCGAGTAGAGGCAGCCACGGGAGAAGCTCCATTTGTAAACTGAATTGAGCCCAGCCCAAGTGCATACTCGGGCTAAATAAAAAACACAACAATATCAAATAAACTTTTTTGGTTCCTTTATGGAATGATTATTGAAAAAAAAATATAATATTTTCGCTTGTTGAGAGCATAAGAAATATGAGGGAAAAAATTTGCTAGAAGAATATTTAGATTATTTTGAATAAAACATCAATTTCTTGAAGAATTCAATCATTAGGCCTTGGGCTAAAAAGATATTATTAAGAAAAAGAGAAGGAGAAAAAAGAAGTGACAATCGGACAGTTTAAAATTTCAAGCTGTTTCAGTCACAGTTAAAGTAGAGAGCTATGAAAGCTCTATCTAATTATGTCAAACTCGGGGGTGGGGGGGAGGATATGTAAGGGGCAAATAATCTTAGAAATACAAATAGATTTTGAAACTTTTTGTCGTCCTATATTGTTTTTTATTAAAATACCTTGGGCAGCTCACCGTGGGTGGGTGGCATCCTCGGAGGTTTGAAAGTTCTGACAAAAATGTCGTGCAAAAAAGACAAGTAGCAAAATAGTAACAAAAAAATTATTAAAACTGAACCGGTGTTTGTTAATACTTACTAGATAGGAGTAAACTATGAGTAAAATTATAAGTGATCTTGAATTTCGCATAACAAAAACATAATAAAAATAGCGGAAATGACTTGCCCAAAATTTTCTCGTATATTCTTTTGGAATTAAGTCTGGGTGTATATGGGTATCAAATTTCAAATTTCTAGCTTATTGGCAAGTCTTGAAAATTGACTAATTTGCGTGTTTCAAATAAAGTACCACATTAGTTTGATCTATTGTGGTGGCATTTGAAGTTTCCCAAAATACGAAGTTTCAGCCCTTTAGTTCATCGGGAAGTATCTTAATAAAAGACAAGTTGGTGACCTTGAAGAAGTAAGTTAAATAAAAGATTATAATAAAAATTGCAAATCTCCGAGTAGCTTTAGATGCCTAAAAATATAAAAGTTTTACTCCCGGATTTTTATTAGGATTGAAGCCTCTAAATATTATATTAACTTTGGATATTCTCAATTTTTTCAAATTATAAATGTAATGGCCAAAATTTCATTTGTATAAAGATACTTTTTCTAAGTAGCCCTTGAGCTGAGTAGTTACGTTGCCGGAATACCAGAAATGATCTACTCCGAGTTTTATCACATTATTTTAAAAAGAGGCTATATTTAGAAGCATAGAGGTCGATTTGTCTCAGAAGGCACTTGTTTGTGCAGTATTGGATTCTAAAAAATTGCAAAAAAAATTTGAGCCTGCAGGTTCAGTATTACATAGGGGAAAATAACTCTGAATGAAAAATTTTATATATATTTAATTATAAATTAGATAGAATGCCACATCAAAGAATTAAATACCATGTTATTTTCATGTGGGGCCATTTTTTTCACCCTATTTCTTCCAGGGATAAAATAATACAAGCATACATTAAAATGTTTATAATTACAACAACCCTGTAAGAAAAAAAAAATGTTATTAAAAAAAAAAAGAAAACATTAGAAAAAAATATTTATATTTTTTTCACACTCCCCACAACATTCACACAGCCTTTTCGGCAACTTAGGCTATATAAGACATTTACGATAACCGTTATATATGTTAATATCTATTGGGGGGTCCAGGCATTTCTATTTAAAAATTTATATTAATAATAAGTAACTGTTTTTGAAGAAAATTTGGCGCTGATAGCGGTATTTTAAAGCTACTCGAAGTTCTCTTTATAGTATGAATTTGAAAATAAGGGAAAACATTATGACTCATTTTATTGGGATGGATGCAGGGGTGCCGAGGAAGATATATATATATATATATATACTAGTCGCAAAGTCGGCCTTAGGCGGGAAAATATTTATATTTCGTTACCCTGGCAACTATTTCTCTTATCTTCATTTTTTTCTTATTTTAACGATTAATTATTCATTAACTTATGATTTTTTGTGCATCATAACCTGTCCGGGACTCTCACAAACATACACAAAAAATTTCATCAAAATCGGTTCAGTCGTTTAGGAGGAGTTCAGTCACATATACACGTACAGAAGAATTATATATATAAAGAAGAAAATTCTTGAAACTATAGAAAATTTATAGAATTATTTAAATGATAAGACCCAATATATCAAATAAAATGGGAAATGATAATATACCTGGAATTTTGATTCGACAGGAAAACAAAACGATAGACCACGAAAGTTGAGCACAAAGAGTTGCTTTTCCATGTCATAGACTCCAGGGTGGGTGGCTCCAAATGAATGCTCGATTTGTTCAATACTTGGTAACACCTCAGGCGAGTTGAACGGGAAGCCACTAGGAAAAATAAATTTTTATAAGTAATCTCATATAATCCATTTCAGAATAGAATCTATAGCTATTCAAAACAAAATCTATTGAGAAAATTCATTTCAATTGAATTAGCTACCAAAATTTATTGAAATAAATAGGGGCCTCAGATGCTGAAAAAGAAATTAAATGAAAAAAAATCTAATAGAAAATTGATAACATATCTATATGAGAAATTTAAAAAATATTAATATTGAATTAGTAAAATGAGAAACAAACCTATACCTCGTTTTACACAGCCTCCCGAGCAAAAAAGCTCAAATCGAAATTGTAACTCATTGAATGTGAAACCCCCCTGTCTTTGTGCCAGTTCGATTCCTGAGGAGATTAATAAAGAAATCCATTTTTTTTACGCAATAACAAATTAAAATTATAAAAAAAAAGTAAAAATGTTTTCTTTCAAAAACTATAATAATTTCAATAAAATACTGCCTATTATGAATTTCTTTAATCAATCAAGCCTACAGTAAAATTAAAATAATAAAATTTCAGAAGTGGCTGAATGTATAAAAAGTAGTGAGGATATTCGAGGCAGCCAAAAGCAATAAAGAAAAATATATTTATCTTTAGTTTTCTAACTAAAATAGCCCATCCCACTCTATATAAATATTTTAATCTGTAAAATTTTAACTATTCACATAAGTATGTAAGAAATAATTAGTCATAAAATCTTTTATTTTATTTTTAAATTTAAATGTTTGTCATAAATCATTTACAAAAAGTGAAAATATATATGCGCCTTCAAATTTAATGTTTAATTTTACTCAAACTGAAAGAAAATATTATAAAATGAGATTTTTATAAACAATAATCCTGAAAAGTCAATTACCCTTTCGGCTACTGAGGCCAAGCAGGGAAATTGAGAGTTTTTTTTTAATAAATAGAGTTTATTATTTTTGGTAGCATACTATTCTCAGAAAATAATAAACAATTGGAAACAATAAAAAAAATTTAATAAGTTTGATTTACTTGTATTATTACGTAGCTTTTAATAATTATTACGAATATATAATTAAAAATACTAACCAATATTTTAATTTCACATTTTTCATATTGTAGATCTCAATAATCTGAAAATAATAGAACAAAGAAATATTAATTATTATCATTTTATTTTAACTAATTTTGCCCGGATTCATATTCCAATTTAGCATTTTATCTTAAAACCTTTGTCTGGTTGAAAAGTGATCGGATGCTCAAGTGCCAGACCTAATTTTAATATTATTTAAGATCAAAATATATATAAAAGGGTAAAAAAAAGTGTCTTAATTAGATAATGAATCAGGGCTTTGGTGAGTAATTTTTTTTAAGTTACCTTTAATCTTTGAACAATTGGATCAAAAATAAGTTTAATTCCATCCAAAGGAAGATTGATCACTAAATCTACTCCTAATGGGTTCTGTAAAATATTTAATAGTGTTATTAAATAAAAAAATAGATATGTAGACAAGTGAGAAAGACTACGTACAATATCACTATATAAAACTTGAACTCCTTTGATGATTCCAACTTGTGATTGAATTATTGCAACTGCTTGAGAAAAATGCATTCCTAAAAAAATTAAAATAAAACAAACTTTAAATTTAAAAGAAGAAATTTGTTCATTTTTTTTAGAACTATTTGATTGTATCTAATTGAAGGTATTGAGGAATTGGATAACAAAGGAAGAAAGGAAAAAAAATAATACGCAAAATAATTATTGAAAAAAATAGGTTGTTTTACCTAACATAAACTCCCATTGTTCACATCCAATCGATCTTTCAGGGACAATTTCAAGTTCAAGCATCGTCTTCTTATGTCCGCAATTAATTTGGCACAAGATTCCTCTTTTGCCTACTGATGATTTGATTTAATATAACTCTTGACAGTTTACGCCACTGAGTTCTTTGTCCAAGTTAAGCAACCGCCATCTTGCTTGTTGATGCGCTCAGCTGTCTGTCGAGCTATGACGTCATAGGCCAATGCAGTGACGACATCCAAGTGTGACATCATCTGTCATTTCGCATTAAACCGCCAGATTTAGAACAATTTCATTGGTCGTTTATTCATTTATCTCATTTATCTTATGCAAAAAACCGCCTGAAGCCGCCTGCCTATGTATGTACTGTACCTGGTCATAAACATAGTTTTACAAATGTCTGATTTAAAAATAAATTCTTGTTTCAAAATCTTTTACACCATCATATACAACAATACAGCAGCGCCATCCATGATACTCAAATTATTTTCAGGATGAAATTTTACATCCATGGGCGTCCGCAGGGGGGGGGCAACCAGGCACTTGCCCCCCCCCCCCCCCTGGAAAATTACAATGATACAAAAAAATGTATAAAACAAAAAAAAAAATACAAAAAAAAACCTTTCTCAGTATACATCCACCTTGCCGGGGTGAGAAAGCTTTAAATACTAACAAGGGGACGGCCAAGTGAGTATATCACGGATTCGTTTGAAAAAATTGAGGTGATACTTTGAGCCAAAAAAAATTTTCACGTGTTTCGGCATTTTACTCCATAGAGCCCTGATTGGCCAAAAAAAATAAATAAATACCGAAACAATTTTCGCGCTTTCAAGTAGTTTCTGTTTGAAACATTACGTAACAGTCAGCTGTGGCTAGGCTGGTAGCGTAGCCGACTGGTAAGTATGTGGTCCCGGGTTCAAACGACGGAGTAAGCAATTTTTTTTTTTTTTTTAATCTTTTTATGTTATTGTAACATACAATATATTTAAAACTGTTTCATATTTTTTTCATATTTTATTATTTTTTTTAGTAATTAAATTTTAAAAATTTTTTTAAATATCCTTTATAAACTGCGCTAATTGTCGCCTACTTATTTGTTTTGCATGTTTTTATGACTTATATCACCCCTACTTCGTGTGGGGTAAGTGTACAAGTAAATTAACAAAGTAAGTTATCTATATTCGCTTGACTACCTAATTTCTTTTATTAAATATAAGCAAATAAATTTTTTATTAATATCACGTATTTATTTAATTAATGGATTATTTTATGCCTTCTTTATTTCTTCATATATTTAAATACTGTAATAAATATATTTTCTTCATAATTTAAATTAAATTTTAATTTTAAGGTAATAAATAAACTCAAAACAATTTTAACAAAATTTTAAAATTTAATTACTAAAAAAAAAATAATAAAATATGAAAAAAAATATAAACATTTTAAATATATTTTTTTCAATAACAGATATGTATAACATGATTAATATCAAAGTACGTTTTTTTTTTAACTCATCTGGAAGTGACTTGCCCCTCCCCCCTGCAAAAAATCCTGCGGACGCCCTTGTTTACATCTAATACTATTAAACGAGCAATGTACGTTTATTTGTTTGTTTGTCAGCACATCAGTTCTCGAAAACGGCTCTAACCATTTTTTTTTTTTCAAATTTATAAATATATATTATTTCCAGCAACAATATGAAATTGCGCTAGGTCTCATCTTTGGGGAAATTCGGGTACTAGTACTTTTCTGATGTACTTTTTTTTTTTTTTTTCATTTTTCTCGGTATTCCCTTTACCTATTTCTTTCAAATCTTAAATATTTATAATTTGCGGTATAGAAAACAAATTAAGGAAGGTCACTTCTTTGGGAACTCTTGAGTACTAGTACTTTACTGATGTACTTTTTTAGTTTTTTCACTTTTCTCTTAATTCGCTATAACGATTTCTTTCAAATATTAGCCTAAATATTTCCTATTTGCAGTACCGTAAACACGGGCTACTTTGGCAAAATAAAATGAAACCCGTTCTATGTATTCAATTTATTTTATTTAAAAAAAAAATTATCTTTATCTCTTATATTATTTTCATTATTGAAATTAAAAATAGATCCAACAATCAAACCGGATTCTTTCAATTACACATACACTTGTACTTCGGGTGAGTTCGGCTTTGTTCGGTTGTGAGACGAAGACGACGACGACTGCGGCGGCGGCGGCAGCGCTGTCGTCGCCGCCTCAGTAGGCCTGAAGTTTGTCAATTAGTTGCATCTATATATTCTTATCTCATCAAATAATGCTTCCTTCCTCAACAATCCACGACACCGACACATCACCTGAGTGTTCCATGCCTGTTCCTTTCTTCTAATCCTCGATATCACCAGGTAAACCCACGTTTTGATTAATTAAACAGAAATAACAAAGAGGAAAACATTCTGATTGTTGGTTGATCCAAGTGTCTTTTTCCCTCGCTTGGCTTGGGACAGGCCGCGACAAAAAGAAGTGAACTCATCTTTAATGAAATATAGAATAAATATAGAATCAATCCTATTGATTCTTTTTGTTCTTAAATTATAAAATATAAAATGGAAAGAATTTATATTTTATACTGCATCTCTTGGTTTTACTGTTAAATGGAAATACTCGATAACTAATTAAAAAAATCTGGTGTGACTGGGGCACAGCACACAACTTTATCTTACCTTCGGTAATCAAAAGTTGTGTACTGTGCTTGTCACACCAGATTTTTCGTGTCAACATATATTTAGTTCCCGACAGTACGAAACATTTGAATTCAGATATAAAATTTATAAGTATGGGAAAATATTTATATTTTGTTACCATGGCAACTATTTCTCCTATCTTCCCTATGAAATACAAGAGTAAAGTGGTCTTCAGAAGATTTCAATCGCAAAATGAGAATATACATTTTAAAGAGCATCTAAAAATTAATTGATTTATGAATTTTAAAAAAAATCGTTGGAGCGAATTTTGAGAAAATTAATTAATGAATAGTCGTTCGGAATCTACAGGTGTTTAAATTTTCGAAAAACGAAATCCCGCCAAGTGCTCTCATGCGGTAAAATGACGTCATATCAAAAAAATGAAAAAAAATACCTCTGGGCATTGGACCACTCTTTCTAAAACTATATTTAGATTTAATGTAGCTTTTATGGTCAAGTAGCTAGGCGTTACATAAATAGAGCTATTTTTCGATATTTTTTTGCCTAAAAAATGAGGTTTTTCGAGAAAAAACTAATTTTGGAGTTAATTACTCGGGATTTTTTTATTTATTCTATTAGAGGTTATCTTTCTGCACCAAATGACATCTCATTTAGTCTGATCTGAATAGTCGTTCAGAATCTACAGGGGTTTAAAATTTCAAATTAGAATTTACCGCAGCGCGGTAAAATAAAATGATAGGAAAAAATAAATGGTGAAATCTTTAGGTGAAAACTCATTCTTTCTAACCGTATAATCCCCATAATTATACCTCTTAAGACAGGAGTTATTCAAGCCGATAAACTTTTTCGTGCATGCCCCTCTAACATGCCACTATAGACACATGATTTGTAAGACGTTGTCACGTCAAAAATAGACAACAAAATCTATGTGCTTCAGGATAAAAATGTCGTGATCATTTTTACAGCTCCTTGTAGACCTCGTAATAACTTACCTTCTTACGATTATTTGGACCCTGTTACACATTAGTGTGTCAAGCGCCAGCCACCGAGTTTTAGAAAATTAACAATAAAGTTTTTTGTTAGATTATATATAATTACTTTCTCTTACCTATGTATATATGTAATATATATATAGAGAGAGAAAGTATTGGATTCATGTCAAAAATTCGATGTCGAGATTTTGATGGATCTTCACGTTTTGAGGTCCCCTGAATCCAAAAAAGTGGTTTTCGCGACATGGTCTGTCTGTCTGTGTGTGTGTGTGTGTGTCTGTGTTCAATTTTAAGCATGAAGGAATTGAGGCTATGAGGTTGAAATTTTATATTTAAGTTAAACACCCCGCGGGACCGGAAAATAAGCTTTTAATCAAAATCGGCCAAAGAGTACTAGTACTTTACTGATGTACTTTTTCAGTTTTTTTCGATTTTCTCAAAATTTGCTCTAATGATTTTGATTAAAATTCAAAAATCAATTATTTTTTAGATACTCTTTCAAATGTATATTCTCGTTTTGTCCTCAAAATTGTTTGAAGCACACTTTACTCTTGTGCTTCATAGGAAAGATAGGAGAAATGGTTGCCATGGTAACAAAATATAAATATTTTCCCTCTTATAGATTTTTTACATCTGAATTCATATGTTCCGTACTGTCGGGAACTAAATATATGTCGACACAAAAATCTGGTGTGACAAGCACAGTACACAACTTTCGATTACCGAAGGTAAGAGAAAGTTGTGTGCTGTGCCAGTCACACCAGATTTTTTTTGTCAATTGTGCAAGTAACATTAAATATAAATTTTTTTAGGACATATTTCATAAAAAATACTATTAATTAAAGCATTTGAAACAATATTCCGTTATTAACTCAATTTTTAATTTTTTTTGGCGCTTGACACACTAATGTATAACAGGGTCCATTTAGGAGAATAAATTTGTCAAACCTCTCCTAATTAGATTCCAGAGATTTAAACAAAATAATGAAAAGTAAAGATCGTACGTATATAAAAAAAAAACCTGGTGGTTACATTTTTCACGAGAATAATATTAATATTTACTTTTTTTAGGCCAAACATAAATGTTGATTCAACATTTACAAATGAATATTAGATAATTTTTGTGTGTCTAGTTAAAATTCTCTTTCTTTAATTAACGCATAACTCATAAAGAGACTAGAGCAATGATAATTTTAATGAGTCTTTGATAATAATCCAAAACTAAAACATGTGTCTTTAGAAAAATGCTAAGTCAACTTAAATAGAAGTGTATTTAATTTATTGCATAATAATTTTAAATATCAAATTTTTTCTAGTAGACTACATCAGGGCCGAACGGGCAAAATATAATTTGCCGCCCCCTCCTTATTAATATTATAATATGCCGCCCCCTTCCCCCGCACCGTCACTGTAACTAAGCCAAATTGATTTTAAAATTTTAATCTTTCTTTAAATTTGAGTCTAAAATTTTCTCGCCTCTAAAGTGTTGCCGCCCTAGGCCCTGATATTACCGGCCTAACCATATACCACGAATATTGGTATCCTGGGCAGTATTTACAAAGAGGCGAACTAGGCCCGCGCCTAGAGCGGCAAAATTTGTGAGAGAAAAAAAAACCTTATTTACATATCTATAATTTTTTTTCAAATAGAAAAAAAAGTATTTGGTGTTGAAAAGGTATATGTAATCAGAAGTCCACCGGCGTTTTAAAGTATGTCTCAGTGTTGGGGGGGGGGGGGGTTGAAGGCAGGGGCGTATATAGAACTTTTTTAGGGGGGGGACCGGAACTAAAAAGATTTTCTGCGAAATTTTTTTTTTTTGCGGAACCAAAGTTTTCCGCTCTGCGTAAAATTTTGTTTTTTAGGGACATGAAAATTTTGCCGCCCCGCGGAACATTCCTTCTTTTGCAGAACCTTTATTTTGCACCTTGCGAAGAAATTTTTTTCCCGCCCGGAAAAATCATTTTTAGGGTCAGGAAAATTTTGCCGTTCGCGGAACATTCCTTCTTTTGCGGAACTTAAATTTTCATACTCTGGGGCCGAGCAAACATTTCGGGGTGGAGGGAGGGTCGAAAGACTCTAATGTCTGTATATCCCCTATTTTTTTTTTTGGAAAATTTCGGGGGGGGGGCCCTCCCTTATATACGCCCCTGGTTGAAGGGAAGGGGGCGGCAAAAAGTTCACTGCCTAGAGGCGGCAAATGCCTAAATCCACACCTGCTAATTTCATTTTGTTTTTGTGATCCACTTTTACTATTTTTGTCGCCCCCTGATATGTGCCAATCGGAGCACATGCCCCACTGCTCTCCCCCCCCCCTATATCTGCACTCGACTAAATACACATTTTACATTTGAAGGGCATTAAGCCACATAAATTGGCGGCACAAAAATATAAAATACTTTAAGTTTTACTTAAAGGATTTTTTAAAAACTTTAAAACACGATTTCTCTATTTTTCACTTTTATCGCTTATCATTGTTACACATTAAGCCCTTCATCATTTGTATTAGCTTCTGCCCCTTTGAGCATGCATTGATCCTATAATATTTAAATAACTAATAAGAGAGAAAGAATGGCAAATTAAAAACAGATGTTAGCGATTAGGCTCAGGCTTGTTTATTTGTGCTAACTCTTCTTGCTTTTTGTTGACGATTTCGGCGTCGACATGATTCGTCCTTCAGGAATCAATTTTCCCTTTGATTTCGTCATATCAATATAAATATGCCGCTAGTAAACATATTATGAAAGGCAATTCAGTCCGAGAAAGCATATTCAAAGGGGACGGAGGGTTTAATCCACGCCCGGGTAGCTTGAGCTTCAACCTAGCTACGGGAAGGGGGTTGAGGTACTGAAGCCCCCCCCCCCCAAAATTTATAGTCACAGTTGTTACAGCTTATTTTTCGTTACCGGGCCGAAAAACTTTCTGTGACTCTCCATAACGTCCTTTATAAGTCTGTAAATTTTTTTTAAAAAAACCCCCAAAAAGTTGGAAAAAAAAGGGGACAGCCGGGCGGCCGGCCCGCCGGACGGCCACACCACAATTATTAAATATACTATTTTTTAAGGGGCCTCGGGAGCGAAATGGTTACGCATGTTTTTCCCGATAAGATGGCGTTGTGAGTCATAAAAAGCATGCCTCAAAAAATCAAGTAGGCCTATTCAAAAAATTTGCCAAGAGATGTCAGAATGGTAGCTAATAATATTTAATGCATTTGGTTGATTTTCATTGATCTTTTAACAATAAATGCTTTATAAATGTTATTATTATATATTATGTATCTTTTATAGAAGCATAAAAATATATAAATATAGGCCAGATATAGGATAATACTATATCGTCTATTAGACTAGCCTGCCATCTATTGCAAGAATGCTGAAATAATTTGACAGTTGAATTTTAAATAAATCATCTAAGCTTATTTTAAAAATTTCTTAATTAATATGTGATTAATAATAACAATAAATTCATTTTTAAATTTAAAAAAATTAGAGATTATTGGGACAGATTGTTTTTTTTGTATTTGCTTGATAACAAAAAAATTAATTACGATAATTTTTTAATAAGTTATTAAAAAAATTATAGCTCGATGTCCCAATAATCTCTTATGAATTAAAAAAAAAAACACATTGAAAAATTCCTTATAATAGTCTAGTTTTTTTTTTTTTTTTAAGTACGTTTAGACGTCTCTCCTGAACCCCCTTAAGCCTTTTTTTATTTTTATCTTTTTTTTTTTTTTGTTTTAGAGAACGTATTGATCAAGAATGTCAAACATACATCCGTTATCTCTTTATAGAAGAGTGTATTTAATAATTGTAATTGAGTTGATAAGTGAAAGAGAGAGTGAGAGAATGCGAGGCCGGGGCCGAGCGAGTTATTGGGTGTTATTGGACGCTGATGCAACGGTGTTTGGAATTGAATCGGCCGCCATAAAGAATTGTGTTATGATTCGGGTATTAACTCCGACTATCAACGAATAAACGAGCCCTTACGAAGAGAGTGAGAGAAGAACGAAGAGTGACCCTTCACTTGATTGAAAAGACATCCACGTCAACTAGACAACAAGGAGGATGACCAGGATCACCATCTTTGCTCTTCTCTTCAGGTAGGAAAGACTTCTTATTTATATTTCATTTCGTTCGATCATGTGGACCATATGGTTAGGGGGGGGGGGGGGATGGACCAGATAAGACTAAACAGACAGACGCTCCACTCTGGTGTCAGAGTCAAGAAACCAACTGTTACCCCCACCTATTATTTTTATTATTCTTCTTTCTCTTTCTTTTTATCATGTATTACATCATTTTATTTTTAATCTCTTGTACTTATTATTATTTATTAAAAAGAAATTCAAGTTCAAAACCACGCTCAATATGTTTTGGAGACTCTATGGTTAGAATAAAAATTGCCATTCTTTTTATCAATTTTCTCCAATCTTTTTTAGTTACTTTTTAAATAAAGGGCTGCGAAATCGAAGGGCCTATCAAATAACGTTTTTGTTTTGAAAGTCGATCTATGAGCACCCTGAAGGTTTATTAATTTATTTTTTTTATCATTTAGACAAAGGAGGTCATTCTTATACGATAAATTATAAAACCTATAATTTTAAACGAAACCAGTTATTCATCTACTTTTAATAAAGGAAAAAGAAAGAAAATGGCTTTTTCGGGTTAATTATATTTATTATAAAACACAAGTGCCGTTTCGATTCTGTTAGGATCATCTTCATGCTTGTTGTTTTTTAATCAAAAAAGCTGGCATAAGATTTTCTCTCAGACAAGGGCGAATACAAGAGGGAGAAAGGGTGTAATTCCCCCCCCCCCCCCCCTCGAGATTTGAGAAAAATATTTTTTTTAATTTTATTTGTAATATAAAATTTTAAAAATTAATACTTCAAAATTTGATTTGGATATATATTCTGGTAAACAAATACAGAATGCACCTTTAAATTACCGAAAGTAAGAAAAAATTGTGTGCTGTGCGACCAGTCACACCAGAACCCCCCCCCCTCCCCGGGAAACTCCTCTAGATCCGGTAGAAATACTTCCCACAGTTTTATTGGGACTGCGTTCGAGTTTTTCGGAAAATTTAAAATCAATACCAACAGAATTAATTAGTTTATGGGACATCATTGCGTCTCCCCGGTGAATTTTTCACGAGTTCTTCAACTAGTTTGGAACCTCAAATAACCGACAAAAGTTAGGGTTCCACCGGGAATCGAACCACGGATCCACCAATTTGTACTCCATTTAGGTGATTGGTCGAGGGAGAAATTTGTGACACCGAATTTGGTTTCGTTTCTCTTGACTAAAATTGCTTTGTGAGTGAATTCATTTAACCGAATGCCATGCTGTAGTCCAGTTAGGACGCACCGAGTACAAATTGGTGGATCTGTGGTTCGACTCCCGGCGACACTCTAACTATGGTCGGTTATTTGAATTAATAAATCTTGAATTGTGTGAAACTCCTTCGCGGCTTATTCCCGCGATGTATATAATATTTTATAGGCTATATTATATTGGTATATCTAATTTCTTATATATCATATTTAATTACTGGAAGATAGTCAACCCAAATAACCAATTCACTAATAGATTTTTTGATTCTTTGCTAGAGCTCTACTGCCGAGGAGTGCTCAAGTTATTAAATGAACAATTAATTTGGGTTACCTGCATTCCAACAAATCAAATATAATCAAATAGAAAGAATAAATGAGCAAGCAGCTAGTTATATTTCAATTTATTAGCAAACCAGGGCCGACGTTTCGGTCACATATGGGACCATCCTCAGGGCCATGTCTGAAAATATAATTAATCCTCGCCACGTTATATTGGGCATACACAATTATACGTAGCTTAATCATGATAATGCTTCAAATTTTATTATTATCGTACCATGGACAGAGAGTGAATGACAAAATTTGAGGCATTATCATGATTAAGCTACATATAATTGTGTATGCCCAATATAACTTGGCGAGGATTATATATATTTTCAGACATTAACCTGGCCCTGAGGATTGTCCCATATGTGACCGAAACGTCGGCCCTGGTTTTATTAATAAATTGAAATATAACTAGCTGCTTGCCCATTTATTCTTCCTATTTGATTATCAACACTCAGCTATATACCCCAAATAAATCAAATATAAAATAATTTCTGTAACCCAAGGTTTAAATGAATCACAACTTAAGGGTCGGATAATAATTTCTGCTAGAATTTTTTAAAAACCAGTCCATTGAAAGGGTCAATTAAAAAAAGGTTAAATTCTTTAAAGGCCAAAGCTCTCCTCTCTGCTAGGCGGCTAAGCCCTCTTTATAATGATTAATTCCAAGAATGAACTTAATTTCATGACTAAACTCAATTAGGCGTATAAGATAAATACATTTTATTTTGAACGTGGATGAAAATGTCTCAGACACACAGACAGACCATGTCGCGAAAACCCCTTTTTTGGACTCAGGGGACCTCAAAACGTGTATATCCATCAAAATCTCGGCATCCAATTTTTGACATGAATCCAATACTTTCTCTCTATATATATTAACATATATAGATGTAAGAGAAAGTAAAGCCCTCGGGCTTAGTGTACGACTGCCTACTCCTTCTATACAAAGGATCGCGGGTTCGGATCCTATGCAATCCAAGGATTTTATTAAAGCCATTTGGGATGTTTGCTATTTTAATCCAAGAGCCCATTTCTATTCAGTATTTTTATTTCTTCACCCACATACTTAATATTATAAACTTCGAGAAGAAATACAACCCTCTCTTGGGCGTATAAGTCGTAGGAAAATAAATGGTTTAAATAATTCATTAATATTACAGCCTCATTGCTTTTTAATTACTTTGTACTTGTTGACCTTGGCATTTCTTTTACAAATGACGACTGTCCAAACTTATCAAATATTATAAAAAATAGTAGAAAATATAGTAAAAGGTAATATAAGGGAAACCAAAAAATAAATTTATTTTTAATCGACGTTTCGGGCGCAAATCGCACCCTTCCTCGGGAGAAAAATAATTAAAAAATAACACACGAAGAAGGGAGTGACTTGCTCTCGAAATGTCAATCAAAAATACATTTCGTTTTTGTTTCCCTTATTATCCCTTATTATCCCTTCACGACCCATTCCTTTATACTCTACCTTCATGACTTTTTCCTTTATGCTCTACACCAGCGATTATCTTACTCTTTTATCATAAATATATTTTACCAGTGCCTCGACCAGGATTTACCCTTTTAAAACTTTTTTGATTGGCCGAAAGTAGTAACTTTTGAACATTTTATGGTTAATAACATTTAAAACAAATGCAAACATTTATTAAAAATTTAAACTGAGAGAAGACGAGATTCAATCTATAAGTTTCCTTTTCAGATGCTTACTCGTCGAGGAAGATTCTGTTTTCCAGATGGATTAGATCGGCGTGACCCATCATCAGGGCCTGGCAACAAAATGTCTCTCATATTGTTTGGGTCCTTATTCTAACTC
Source organism: Euborellia annulipes (assembly GCA_023213315.1). Taxonomy (NCBI): domain Eukaryota; kingdom Metazoa; phylum Arthropoda; class Insecta; order Dermaptera; family Anisolabididae; genus Euborellia; species Euborellia annulipes. The sequence goes on along the minus strand of JAKCPI010023172.1, from coordinate 7,769 downwards.
ATTCTGAGTTTCATACACATCAATGACCTGATGATGGCTCACGCCATCTGACCACCACTGACTATACAGTATGTACACAGTTGGCCTCAATCAATAAAATTAAATATAATTCAACTTTATCGTTGACTTTTTAATTCTAATCCATCTGGAAAACAGAATCTTCCTCTACGAGTTCCTCGACGAGTAACCACCTGAAAAGGAAACTTAGAGTTGTGTTATACTTGATAGTATTTATATTGCTTCTGAAGATGGCACACTGAAAGCTGAAATACAGTACAATACCAATAAATATATTGAAACATATCATTTAGTGTTTTTGCTTAATTTAAATTTACTTAATTATAATGTTTCCACTTAAGGTGCGAGTCTCGAAAAACGGTTAGAACACTATAGGCTACCGAGTTACTCGAGGCGGCAAGAGATGGCGTTAGTTTTCCCCAATAGGAATATAAGGGATTTTTCCCATTTCATTCTAGAGCTTTCCAGCTAATTAATTAAAGGCAAAAAATTAATTATTCTTTAACACAATGATTACTAATTTAATTATCTACAACTTATAGAGCTCCTTTTTTTTAAAATATCTTTTATTCAATGCGATTAATCTAAAAAAATTTTTTTTTTTCGAAAATCAAAAAAAGGGCTTCTATTATTTGTAGATATTTTAAATAGCTTTAATTTAAAAAAAATTTGAGGTTGATAGCTTCAAAATTGTGGCCGCTGGAAACTCCCAAAATTAGCACCCCGAGACGCGCACCTTAACCCAACGGTTACTAGTTTAAAGCAAAAAAAAAAAAAAAAAAAAAAAATTACGCCACAGAGCAAACTCAAAACAAATAAACAAACGCAACGCGTTACTATAATTAATTCATAGAATAGTGGGCAAAGTTTTTCGCTCCGCTTAGTCCCACCATTTATTTTGCTTATTTTCAAAGATTTCTTTCAATAGAGATCAGCATTAGCCCAAAATCTTATTGCACACACCTCGTCCCTTATTATTTTAGCGCTCCAATATGCCTATTGCCATTTCGAAATTTGACGATGCCCTCATGGGCGTAACTATAGAATTTTGCTGGGGGGGGGGGGCACGGGACCAGCCATCTTCCGGGAGGCCTGGAAAGCTCCATATTTTCTCAATTTTTCTTGGGGCAGGGAGCTTTCTTGGAGGGGGGGGGCACCTTCCTAGTTACGTCAATGGATTTTGGATGCCCTTCTGTAACCTCTACTTCCAAGACCCATAAAACTAGACCTGATTCCTACTCTCTATTGCCTAATAATATATTCTATTAGTGTGTCTAACAAGTAAGTTAAAAATGCTACAAGATAAATAATTAAATTCTCGATAAAATGTTTATTTGTAATTATAGAGCTTCAACGAATCCTTATACGTATCTCTCTCTCTCTCTTTGATTAAACATCTGATTGAAGAACATCGTTCACAAGGACTTTTCATTATCTAATACAAACAACCAATACAGTCAATAATCCTTTTCAAATCTATATCATTGTCAGGTGGCCATGAACAACAACGCATTTGACTTTAAACAAATCTGGGGTGACTGGTCGCACAGCAGATCTTTCTATGTCGAGATATATTTAGTTTCCTATAGCAACTTAGTTAACTTGACCTCTTCCAATTCATAAGTAAAAATCAGGTGTGACTGTCGCACAGCACACAACTTTCTCTTAATTGAAAATTACATTCTGTTCTTGTCACACCAGATTTACCGACATATATTTAGTTTCCGACAGTACGGTTCATTCGATTTTCAAGAAGTAAAATTTCCCCCCCCCTTATAAGTATGGCAAAATATTTATATTTTGTTACTATGGGAACCATTTCTCCTATCTTCTCTATGAAGTACAAGAGTAAAGTGGTATTCAAAAGATTTAAATGGTAAAATGATAATATACATTTTAAAGAGCATCTAAAAAAAATAATTGATTTTTGAATTTAAAAAAAAAAAATCGTTGGAGCGAATTTTGAGAAAATCGAAAAAAACTAAAAAAGTACATCAGTAAAGTACTAGTACTCTTTAGCCGATTTTGATTAAAAGCTTATTTTCACAGTCCAGGAGGGTACAAAACTTAAATATAAAATTTCAACCTCGTAGCTCAATTCCTTCATGCTTAAAATTGAACACACACACACACACACACACACACAGACAGACCATGTTGCGAAAACCACTTTTATGGACTCAGGGGACCTCAAAACGTGTATATCCATCAAAAACGCGACATCGAATTTATGACAAGAATCCAATAATTTCTCTTTCTATATATTAACATATATAGAGGTAAGAGAAAGTAAAAAGTAAAAAAGCCAATTGATTCTAAATTTCCATAGGCTCTGTGTATTTTAAATGTTGACTGTTTGAAATAAACTATCATGGGCGTAGCCAGACTTCTTGTTAGGGGGGGCAACCCCTCGTTAGGGCGAGAGGGGGGGTTTGCAATTAATATATCCATAGATTATTAATTATTTATTTAAATTAAAAAAAATTAAATTAATGTAGTGTATTGGGGTGTTAAAAAAAAATTCCCAATGGGAAAAATATATATTTGCTTGTTTTTTTTTTAATTTTTAGGACCAGCCAGGGAGGGGAGCAACGGCCCCCCTGCCTCCCCCTGGCTACGCCCATGTAAACTATGGTTATTTTTCAAAATTTCAAAGGCATATTTGGATATTATATACACAATAGAGAATCCTAAATAAATATAAAATTTCATAAGAATTGGAAAAACCATTTCTCCTATCTTACCTATGAAGTACAAGACTAATGTGAACTTCAAAAGATTTCAAGAGCAAAATGAGAATATAATTTGAAAAAGCATCAAAAAAAATAATTGATTTTTGAATTTTAATCAAAATCGTTGGAGCGAATTTTGAGAAAATCGAAAGAGTAGCTACTTCAGTAAATTACTAGTATTTAAAGGTTATTTTCACGCCTCAGGGGGGTGTCCAACTTAAAGACCTCGTCACTCATTTATTCATGCTCAAAAATGTCCACACAGACAGAAAGACCCACTTTTTTGAACTCAGGGGACCTCAAAACATGTATTTCCATCAAAATCTCGATAAGGAATTGTTGACATGATCGCAATACTTTCTTTCTCCATATATTTCAAATATATGGTAAGAATAAGTAAAAATTGATACGGATCTAGAATTTTATTATAAGAAACATTCCAAATTTCAGATGCCTGGCGTGTTCTCAGACTGATACACATTCCACACATGGCCGATGCCGTTATCTTATTTGAAAACTATTATTCCTTATCATTGTGGAAATGAATTTCCATTGACAGTAGAATCGAATTTATCAGAGGGGACAAATTAACTTTGTTGACATTACGATCACGAATTTGATACATGCCAGCCAGAGATTGTGGACACATAAGCATTTATTTTTCCCTATTCAAAATAATTAATGAAAACTATCTTTACTATCTAATCCTAAACTATAATAATAAAAATAATAATAAAAAATAAATAGAATAGAATGAATGGGAATAACCAAAGAACGAGCCAAATACTCATGTCGCCTTGTCTATAGACAACCAAATTTAATAAATCATTCCATTTACGTTTTGTTGTCTATATTCAAGGCGTTCTTAAGGCGTTGAAAAAAAACTTTTCTTTTCTTCAATTTAAAAGAAACGAAAAATAATATCGAAATATTGTATGTAAGATGTTTTTTTTTTAATTTTTCTTCAATTCTCAAGACAGGCGGAAGAGCAGCAATTAGAAATTTACCCTAACACAAACTCATCTAGCAAATTGTCTTTCTAAATTAATCATTGACTGGCTAATTGAAAGTTCATAAATTCAAATATTTTCAAACAAAGCTCCAGCTATGGTGTGACCAAATTACATCACACAACACGCTCTTTCAAACGATATTATAGTTTTTATTTTTTAACCTTACATTTTTTTTTAGATTAAATATTTTGATGAAAGTTAACCCCCTATATTCTTACAAATTTGTTTTCTTTTTAGAATTAAAACGTTGTTTTTACTTTCTCTAACCTATATATCGATGCTCTAATTAGAAAAGTGTCTAACTCCACTTTTTTTCAAAAATCATTTTTTTATATTCTCCTTATGCCCTGAACTGGGTAAGAGCGTAATTCAAATTTTTCAGTTCGAAAAGTTGCCCCACGAAAAGTGTTTAACAGTGGCTCTAACAATGACAATGAAATGTTTTTTGCCTCTCCTGAAAAATAAACAAAAATGGAGTTAGGCACTTTGCTAATTAGAACGTCGATATGTAATATAGTGTATTACTATCATGTCAAAAATTCGATGTCGAGATTTTGAGATCCCCGGTGTTTTTGCAACATGGTCTGTCAGTCTGTGTGTGTGTTTGTCTGTGAACAAAATATCTCAAGAACGAAAAAATCTATGAGATGATTTTATATTTAAGTTAGGTACCCTACTGAGACGTAACCCGAAGCTTTTGAACAAAATCGGTCAAGTACTTTACTGATGTACTTTTTCAGTTTTTTCTATTTTTTTTCAAAATTTGTTCAGACTACTGTATTGTAATTAAAATTCATAAATCATTTATAGTCTGGAGGGAAGTGGTGTTGGTTTTATGTGAAATATTTAATTTATGTGAGGTTTCACTGGCTTTTAAATGATAGAAATATTGGATTTCTAACTCCATATAGACTATTTCGGATTATTATCCCATCATCAGGAGATATATAGCGACAACTGAGTGAAGAGAAGAATCATTTATTTTTTAGATGTTCTTTAAAATGTATATATTCATTTTGCCCTTAAAATTGTTTGAAGCTCAGTTTACTCTTGTACTTCAAAGGAAAGAAAGGAGAAATGTTGCCATGGCAACAAACAATAAATATTTTATAACATTTTTTTTTTTTAAACATTCACATTTTTTTCTCATTCACACTCACACCCACACACATTCACACAGTCTTTTCGGCAAATTAGGCCATATAAGACTTTGACGATAACCGTTGTAATTAATATTGGTATCCAAATGGCTTAAATAAAATCATCAGACTGCCTGGGTCCGAACCCGCGACGTTTGGTATAGGAGGTAGGCACGCTACCTACTACGCCAAACCAGGGGGCCTTATAACATATTGAATTCAAGTGTACTGCCGGAAACAAAATAAATATGTACACACAGAATCTGGTGTGACAAGCATAGAGCACAACTTTCAATTACTGAATATAAAGAGAAAGTTCTGTCCCACCATATTTTTTGAAAATAGGTTTTTTTTCTTCAACTAAGAATTATTATTGAAAAAAAAGGGGATACGTTACGGAATTCCTGCAGAAAAATTTTCTTGAAAAAAATCGGGCCAAAGTATTACAATCTTAAAAAAAAAGCGAATGATAAGAGAAGAATGTAGACTCGTTAATTTAATTAATATCTCATTATAATTTATTTATCTTTCCATTTGATGAATTCCAATTCGAAAGTCAAAAGAGCGCACTCGAGGTCCGTTAACTTATCTCCCCCCCCCTCCCCCCCCTCCTCTCTCTCCCATTCTATCAATTGAGATTGGAAAACGTCATAAAAGGAGCCTATCCAAAGTCTCTTCTTGCGAATTGTCGGACCCCCTTCTCTTGACAAGCCCCCTCTTAGATATCGATATCGAAGGGGCCGAGCCCTCTCCTCTAATCAAAAAGAATAAAGTCCAAAAAATTTAATATTTGCCTAGCAATTGGATTAAAAATCAACGAGTTTGGTTTTTTCCTTGAGTGTCATTTACCAAGAAAAAAAAAAAAAAAGAATGAAACTAAAGTACAATTTCAATTACGTGGCTATTTATTTATTAGAAAAACAAATTCCTTCTTATTTTTTATAAATCCTTTCAAGAAACTTTTTGAAATTGAATAAATTTTAGTGAAGTCATACCTAATAAAATAGCCTTCCCAAGTTTAAGCACTTTTCTTCTTTTTTATCGATCTGAAATTCTATTACAAATTAAAAAAAAACATTCGGCATCTGAATTTGAGATTTAGATAGCAGCAGAGATTTTCGATTATATAATATACTAATTTATATGTGGTTTATGTCACCTAAATAGCGTCCACTGGAGTGGAACCAGAATCTTCCACTTTGTTAATACAACTATTTATGATGATTTATTATTATGGGAGTTTTTAATTATAGATTATTATTTATTAAATACTGTACAACGTTTCGACTATTTATCCTATAGTCGTGGCAAGCGCAGAATACTTGAAAACGAATGCAGAAAAAGCAGCCGAAACGTAGTTCAGTATTTATATTTTTAATAAATAATTAATAACAAAATGTGGTCTATAATTAAAAACCTCCCTTAATGATAATAACACATACCACAAAAGCTTTAATAAACATATGATGATTTAATTTGATCCCGGCCGAAACGTTCCAATAAAGAGTGTTTTATTACTAAAATAAAGGCAGCATCCTCTTCCCTATTCAACAGATTTAATTTAAATACATCAGGCGAAACCAGAGACAAGTTCCCTAAAAATTCTAGTCAGAACTGACTGCTCTATTAAAAACTCCCATATCAAATTAAAAAAAAAATTCCTGTATAAAAATTAAATTATATTCTGGAATCTTTACAACTAGAACGTTTCAATTTGGACCGTGATATTCTTAATACTCTTTCCCAGAGAAATAATATTTGATTATTTTGTGAAGTTTGAAGTTCCTCGTTATTACATCTGCTAGATACGTAGAATATAACAAAAAAGAGCAAAACTAGTTAATTAAATTTAATCTCGACTTAAAAGTTTCTCTAAAATTAAAAAAAAGGACACGAGGAGGCTCGTGGCTAATCGGATACGCTGCAGATTACTGCACAACTCGGGTTCAAATCCCACTTGGCGTGAAAAAATTTCAAACAGTCTCCTCCGTCTCTCTGTAATTGATTAATTGAGAGATGACAAAATTAAAATTATAATTATACTTCCTCTACTCTAATAAATATTTCAATTCTAAAATTTCTACTTTGCTAAAAAAACAAAACGCAAGACAAACAGGTAAAGGATTGTTTCTTTAAGCAAAAAAAAAAAAAAGAGAGCCTACTAAATCAAATGGTAAATTAAGAAAAAGTATTAAAATTGTTTTCGAGCTTATTTATATATATCAAATCTTATTTGTGTGTGTGTGTTAGTGGGTGTAAGCAAGGGGAAAAGCTCAAAGCACTAAAGGGGGGATCTGCAAATGCCCTGTCCGTTTACCCTTTGACTTCACCGATAACTTCTTTTAGAAGATTCCTAGAAGAACACATCTCAGGGCCATTTTTTTTTTTTTTTTTTTTTTTTTGTATATTCAAAAAGAATTTTTTACTTTTCGTCATACCAATTATGACATGAAACTTTCCTACTACCACCTATAACCGAGTTTAAAGTTTAATCTCGGTATGACTATATGGACCCTGTTACGCATTAGTGTGTCAAGCGCCAGCTACCGAGTTTTGAGAAAATCAACATTAAAGATTTTTGTTTTCATTGGATTATATAAAATTTTTTTTGTCAATTGTGCAAGTAACATTAAATATAAATTTTTTTAGGACATATTTCATAAAAAATACTATTAATTATAGCATTTGAAACAATATTCCGTGCTTAACTCAATTTTTAATTATTTGGCGCTTGACACACTAATGCGTAACAGGGCCCATATATATGTACTGGATCCTAATAACGACCTCTGTCATGGAAATTTAAATAATTTGATCTGTAGCCTTGAAATATGAAAAAATGGGCATAATTAAAAAATAAAATATAA
>JAKCPI010023171.1:0-25289 GCA_023213315.1 Euborellia annulipes | reverse complement strand
GGTAGAAAGGCATTTACAAAGCGAGTTCTCAAGAAAAATTATAATTACTCCTTTTGGGGTTGTTATTATTTTTTCATGTTTCGTCTTTCCTGTGGAGGGGAAATCACAAAATATTTCTATTATTTTCAACTTATTTATTTCAATTGATTTGTAGTAAATACTTTTTGTTTGTGTGTTGGGGCGGTAAACCTAGCTTAACAGGCGAGTACTCTACCTCTGTGCTAAGGCTCCTTTATTAAATTATTTCATAAATAAACGTAAATATTCTATTCTTTTCCTTGAATAAATAGAATTATTTCTATTATCAATATTTATGTGTGATTAGACGATTTCTCTTTTCATTTAGCTATTAACGGTTTATTTGTTTGCATTTGTGATATAAACATGCAGTATATGCGACTTGGAATTAATTCACTAAAGAAGTCACCATAAATTGTGATTAAGAAATATAGGAGTGCACACGAGAACTAAATACCATGGAATTTTCATATAAAATAAAAAATTCTTATTTCTATTGGGTTGGCTACCAACCCAATTGAAATAGAGACCGTCTAAATAGTCTCAGATGCCGAAAACATCCTTAACAAAATCTATATATTGTTTCCCTTGTTCGACTCAATTAAAAACTATGAGTAGATTATAATTCTATGGCGGCCACTTAACACTCTAGCTATGCAAATTGAATTTTATTTGGACTGGTCGCACAGCACACAAGTTTTCGTATTTTCGTTACATTTGGTATCCAAATGGCTTAAATAAAATCATCGGACTGCCGGATCCGAATCCCTCGACCCTTGGTATAGAAGTCGGTGCTACCAACTACACCAAACCCGAGGGCCAGATATATATATATATATCCCTTTTTTTTTTTGAAAAAAACATTTAATAATTTTTTCACATTCACGTAAACTCACACCTCACACTCACACACACATCTTCATTAACAGTCTTTTCGGCAACTTCCAGTCTATTTAAGACTTTGACGATAACCGTTGTAATGAAACATATCTAATGGGGGTTCAGGCATTTCTATTTAAGCAATCTGGTACCCAAGTTTTTTAAATAAAATCATCGGACTGCCTGGGGTTCGAACCCGCGACGTTTGATATAGGAGGTAGGCACGCTACCTACTACGCCACACTCCGGGGGCGCCAGATACATTAGAATTCAAGATGTAAAATTTATAAACATGGGAAAATATTTATATTTTGTTACCATGACAACCATTTATCGTATCTTCTCAAGAAGTACAAAAGTAAAGTGGTCTTCAGAAGATTTCAAAGGCAAAATGAGAATATACATTTTAAAGAGTATCTAAAAAAATAATTGATTTTTTTTTAATTTTAATCAAAATCGTTAAAGCAAATTTTGAGAAAATCGAAAAAACCTGAAAAACTACATCAGTAAAGTACTAGTACTCTTTGGCCGATTTTGTTCAAAAGCTTCTTGTCTCGTCCCATTCAGGTTCCTAACTTAAATATAAAATTTCAACTTCTTAGCTCTTTTCGTTCTTGAGTTATTTTGTTCAAAGACACACAGACAGGCCATATTGCGAAAACCACTTTTTGGATTCAGGGGTCCTCAAAACGTGTACATCCATCAAAAAATCTCGACATCGATTTTTTGACAGGAATCCAATACTTTCTTTATATATATATTAACATATGTAGAGGTAAGAGAAAGTAAAAATGCAATTTTTAAAAATTAATTCTGCCTCCCGACTAGTTATATTGGAATAAAGCTCAGAAGAAATGGAATATTTTATAAGTTAAGAATAGAAAATTCATTTATTTTAATATTTATGTAATGGGTTAAATAAACGCAAAGAGAGGGAGAGAGAAGGAGATAATTGAAGTGGAGTCAACCAAATGGAGTTTTCCAGATATTTTAGCAAAACTTTCCTATAAGAGGAATAAAAGAAAGTCCCGTTTTAAAAAGGGAACAAACAAACCTTACCTTAATTATTTTTTATTTGTTTTTGTTGTTGTTGTTGTTGCTCAAAAGGAATATTTCATTGTCTCGATTCAAGAGATACTATTATTTAAAATTAAAAAAGAATTTATCTCTATAGATATTCCAATAAAAACGGTTAATAAACGAGGGACTAAACCGAGCAGTCAACTTTGCTGACCCTTTAATAATATTTAGTAAAGATTCTAAATCATTTTCTCTTACCTATAGGCTTATATATTAATATATAGAAAGAATTGCATTGATGTCAAAAATTCAATATTGAGATTTTGATAAAATTCACGTTTTGAGGTCCCCTGAGTTAAAAAATGTGTCCCATAAAATGGAGTGTCTGTGTCTGTGGTGTGTTCAAGATAAATGAAGGAAATGAGCAACGAATTTGATATTTTATATTTAAGTTAGGTACCGGGGCAAACTTTTTTTTCTTAAAATTTACAAATAGGTACTCAAATTTGGCCAAAAGATATTTAATTTAATTAATTGTTTAATTTTGTATAGTTTGTATACTCGTAGATATTTTATTTAAAAGAATAAATTTTATTTAGAACAGTGTTTCCCAACCTTTTGAAGTCCACGGCACCCCAAAGGTGCGTTGGGAATAACATTACACACTAGGGGCAATTTTCCTTTTTTTCCCCTATCAAAACGCCCTCCAGAAAATTTTCCCCCCCTCCGCGGAATTTTTTCCGCCCCAAGGCAAAGTTTTTTTTTCACTTCCGTGAAAAATCATTTTATCTTTTTTTAGAAGAACAAAATTTTTGCCACCTTCCGGGATATTTTTGTTCCCTTTTTCCCTTCGGGTGATAACCATTTGATCTTTTTTTTAGGGGAAAACTAAATTTTTGCCGCCCTCGGAAAATTTTTTTTGTAAAGCTTCATTTTTCCCGTCCTACACAAAATTTTTATCGCTACCGTTTATATCATTTTTCCTTTTTTTTTTGGCAAAACTTGTATTTTTGAGACTCTTTTTTTTTTACCAAAATATCTCGCGGCACCCCTTAGACATTCTCGCGGCACCCTTGGGTGCTGCGGCACACCGGTTAGGAACCACTGATTTAGAATAAAAAAAATTTTTTTTAATCCGAGTCCTTGGGGGTGGCCCCCCCTTCCCCCCCCAAATGACGCCCCTGGATTTATAAGTTCTTCTTCTTCTTTCCTTGCCTTATTCCCGCAGTGCGGGGTCGGCAGAATGGGTTTTTTGTGACCGGAAAAAATAGAACAGGCCGGCCCATCGCTCGGTCTGAAGCCTGTTGAAAATACAGAAGGAAGGGACAGACATGTAAAGAAAACAGAAAGACTGCCAGTCTTAGCTCGGGTAGCTCGTGGCCGCCATCCACGTACCCACAAGATGTGGGCCCCTGAGCAACTTTGAATTTATAAGATCCCCTGAGCATCTTTGGATTTATAAGATCTATAAGTATAATAGCAAAAAATATATTCTAAAAAAGGCAAAAATCCTCACCCCCTCCCCAAGGAACAAATAAAATGCTAATTATTACAGACAAAGGGTGGTAGAGGGGTTTAAAACAACGAAAAATTTGCTTATATAATACTTGAATGGCCTCTTATTATCTATCCTTGGTGACTTTAACGCCTATTCAATGTCAATGACATGCTAAGAAAAGCTTTTAAGCAAAAGAATACATATCATAATGAAAAGATGAAGGTTGTTAACAATGGGATAGTAGTAGAGTAAATTTTGTTATTTTTGATTAAAATTTTATGATTTTTTTGACTTTGGAAACCAGACAAGATCACTCCCATTCCGGTTCGTATTTAATAATAGATTTAGCAAATCAAATGTATGGATATTAATAAAAAAATAAAATTATTAAACTTGTTGATCTTGACAATTACAAAAAAAAAAATGGCTATTAATAGCATGTGACCAAACAGAAGAGAGAACACAATTGGCGAGCCTTTGACTTTCTTAACCTTGTTTTTAGTTATTATTTTTTTTTTAATTCCTTTCCCTCAGCTGCTTGCTTTGCTTACGACTGCCGATGAACCTGATTACATTTTTTATTTCTGATGTAATATTGCATTAGCTATCGAAGAAGTCAACCAACCAAGGTCGACCAAGCAAGAACGCGAGCGATTGTGATTGGCTAAACGGGAGGCGAGCCTTCGCAAACGGACCAATAGCAAGAAGCCGCGACGTCACAAGGAGCCCCTTGAACCCGTTGACACTCGCCGTTGTTCGAACCGGCCTCTATCTCTCTCTTTCTTCCTCTCCCTACCTGATTAGAAAAAAAAAACACTTGCGAAAATTATCAATCAATTTGTCTTTTCCTTTATCTACTTGTATATAAAATATTCTTAAAATAATGAAATATGATAAGATTACGGAATTAGAATTAGCCCGATACAATATAAAGAGAGAAAAAAACAAAGTGTAAAACATGATATGTAATGAGATGGTCATTCATCCAAAAATTGACCTCTTTCTTAATATATTATTGACAACTTTTGTGACCCAAGGGTCGGGGGTTCACATCCCATCCCACGCAACAAAAATTTATTTAAATTGAATTGCATACCAATCAATTTAAATAAATAGGAAAGGGGTCTAAATGGCCATAGATGCCGACAAAGTCCTTAAATAAAAAAAAATGAACCCCCCCCGACAAAATTGCATTAATCCGCCACTGGTCCAAAAAACTATTTTCTATTTGGAAAAATTGAAAATTAACGATTTTTTAAGTGAAACGATAATTGAATCGTTTATTTCAGAAACCACCTAAGTGCGCTTTTTTCAACTTTCGGAAAACTAAAAAAAACTGTTTTGCAGCTTAAGTATAGGTCTAGTCTTCTTCAAATATTTTTTTACCAAATCAAAAACATGCTATTGGAATAATCTATTTAAAAAATTATTTTTTTTCCTTTAAGTTTTTGAGTAATTAATTTTTGAAAAAATTGCACTTAGGTGGTTTCTGCAATAAATGAGTGATTTTTTGAAAATTATTATTGAAATTAAGTCAAACCATTAATTTTTACCTGTTTTGGTATCAAATGTAAGTAACAGACACACTTAAGAATAAAAAAGAGTGGTTTTACTATGCTTAAATCGAAAAATACAAGTAGACTACACGCTATAGTATGTCTATATACACAGCGTATATACAGAGACGTACTGCAATCCTTTGACCCTAGCATTTCGAATAATGTTCCGTTTGTATTTTTCTTCGTGCACAACTCCACGCCTACGCCTGGGAATAGGTTCATCATCTGAACTATCCGACATGGCTTAAGAACTATATAATGTAATAATAAACTACAAAATAACACCTAATTTTCACCGAAAACTCACGAAAACTAACTACTCAGTGTTAGGTAACCTTTGAATCAAACCAGCGAGTCAAAAAACACGTGATGTCTACAGGGCACGAGTGAAATTTACCGCAGAAAGAACCTAAGCGACGGCTGCGAGTCACAAAACACGTGATGTCTACAGGGCATGAGTGAAATTTACCGCAGAAAGAACCTAAGCGCCGTCGCTTAGGTTCTTTCTGAAATAAACGGATTATTTTCAAGGCTGCCAAATAGCATTGCTGATGAGGAACATTGGTTATTTCGGCAAAGATGTATTTACCTTTAAATTGTACATTAGCACCAAAAACACATTTTTTGAAATTTTGTCCCTTAGGTGGTTTCTGAAATAAACGATTCAATTATGGACACCCTGTAGATAAAATATGAGTTTTTATGATTAATTCTGATTCTGAAATGTATAATAAAAAGGTTAAAACTGATTTAATTAATTCTACAAACAAAAGTTTAATTCTTATTAATTTTTAAAGATGGCCGCTACATTTTACAAAGAATCTACGGTGGATTTTAGTACTTTATTCAAAATTATCTTATTGTTAGTTTTTAAAGATTTATCTAATGATGCAAAAATATATGGGGTGTTACATAGATATGTTAATAATTTATTTAAAAAGAAGAGCATATTTCAAAGCATAAATATTGCTAAAGATCAAAATTTTTTCTAAAATTCTTTAAAAATTTGTAACCCTGTATACAGTATCTCTGAAGTAAAATTGATTAAATTTTGCCAAATTAACGTTCCTAGAAATGCCAATAGGTCTTTAGAGAGAAGAGAACCAATCATTAGAGATGAGGAAAAAATACAAGTCTATAATTACGTAGGTAACTTTCAATAACTAAATTCGGCAAAAGAGAGGAGGAAACTCAGGTAAATTATTTAAAAAAAAGCCCTCGGGCTTGGTGAAGTTGGTAGCGTGCCTACCTTCTATACCGAACGTCGCGGGTTCGGACCCCAGGCAGTCCGATGATTTTATTTAGGCCATTTGGATACCAAATTGCTTAAATAGAAATGCCTGGACCCCCAAGAGATATTATAAATAACAACGGTTATCGTATCGTATAAAGTCTTATATGGCCGGAGTTGCCGAAAAGACTGTGTGAATGAGTGTTGAATGTGAATGAGAAAAAAGTGTGTGTTAAAAAAAAAAAAATTATAAACATTCAAGAAAAAAGTGGCAAGTATAGGCCATTATTTAATTTGATTTTTGCTCAAGTGGCACTACAAACTCTTTAGTTCAATTTTAATTTCAAGTAACAAGTGAACTACTGGTAAACAAGTAGAGAATGTAACTTTCAATTACCGAAAGTAAGAGAAAGTTGTGTACTATGCGACCATACAAGATTACTTCCCCCCCCCCAAAAAAAAAAAAACTCAGATGCCCTTGTTTAAAAATGACTACAATTTTGTTCTTTAAAGAATCTTAAAAATGCATCTTTACCAGTAATAGAAAATAGTTAGGTTAGGTTAGGTTGAAGTGGCCGTTCCCAGAGAGGGAACACACTTAGGCCAATTAGGCCCTTTGTGATACCACGGTGGGGCTACTCCCCTACCTACCCTAAGAGGAGACTTCGGCAGGATGTTTGAATTATTTGCCGCAAGCTGGATTCGAGCCGTGTTGAGACTTCGGACTCCGTAATCCTCAGCTTAGCCGGCTTAGCCATTGCCTCCTCTAGAAAATAGTTAATAAATGAATATTTAGTGGGATAATCGACAGGCCAATCCCCCTCACAACTCGAAAACTGGCTACGGCCCTTGACCTGACAATATATAGAGATTTCTATTTATTAAAGAATGAAATAAACTGGTTTGGTGACCACAATATTCAAAATATTAATTTGCCTAGATTTTGCTATTTTGTTGTATTAGAAAATTTGTATCCTACACTAAGCTTTCTATATTAATAGAAAGATAAATAAGATAAGTGAGGTTTTAATTGATTTTTAGAGAGTTATCAGAAAGTCATGCTCTTTGTCTCTTTTAGAGATAAAAAAAAATCTTTAGTCTATAAATGGGTTGAAATATTAAAGAATAAAAAGAAAAGAAAACCCCTCTTATAACAATTACTCTCTTTTTTAAAAACACTTTTTTCCATTCACACTCACACTTTGGTATCCAAATGGCTTAAATAAAATCATCAGACTGTCTAGGATCCGAACCCGCGATCCTTGGTATACAAGGCCATCATGCTAACCCCTACACCAAGCCCGAACAATTACTGTAAGAATAGAATAGAGTAGTGGGGTTAAGACGAATTTTGCCATTTAGGGAAACTTTTTTTTGTTTTAAGATGAGACTGTTTGTCAGGTGATTTGATTGAATGGCTGTCAAATTCAAAAGAGACTCCACTCCCGGCCTTCAAATAAAATCTCAACCACACCATGGAAATTTTTCTTTTTATTAGGTGTGGTCAGCATATGACCTTCTTCTTTTTATAGGCCTAGCCTCTGAACGGGTATTAAAAAAATGCATAATAATAGATATTTTGCTATTTGAAATTAAAAAAAAAAATTCCTTAAGAAATATTTATATCCCTCGATAACCTCTCGCGCATGCGCATTACTAACTTGATTTGTTATTTTCAATCTAGTAGGCCTATCAGACACACCAGCGTTAAAAAATGTTATTCTCTAAACAAAGGTTTAACAGCGACGTTAACCATAACCTTACTTTTCGGTTAAAGACGCCATTTTTGGCTTTAAAATATTAAAAGCACTCCCCTAGACATGACATTAATTTTTAACACTATTAACTAGATGATAACGCTTTGGCATTTAAGTTTTTGCTTACAGAATAGCAATTTGAGACGGCAAGAAGGTGTTAAAATGAATAAACGCTGATTTCAGATGTTAAAAGTTGACGTTTTTGTAGATACGAGTAGGATGGCAGCCAGGAAAGAAATCAGACAAAAATTTATTCAATCTTTATCTAATTTTTACTTTCTCTTACCTATGTATATATGTAATATATATAGAGATTTTTTTTTTTTTTTTTTTTTAATTGCCGACGTTTCGGACGCAAATCGCGCCCTTCCTCAGGGCAATCGATAGTTAATAAAATACAGATGGGCGTATTTTGCTTATTGACAATATAAAAACACAATTCACGGTAGTGAGATGAATTGTGTTTTTATATTGCGTCCGAAACGTCGGCAATCGAAATAATATTAGATAAAGATTGATTAAATTTTTGTCTGATTTCTTTCCTGGCTGTCATCCTACTCGTATCTGTTAATAGTTCAGCCATCATCTCAATATTGTTAACGTTTTTGCTTAGGAATAGATTTGAGTGAAATTTCTACGTCGCTTGCAAGGTGTTAGGACCAAAAGAAATTCGTATAATGGTGTCGACATGTGTCAGAAAACGAGAGAGTGGCATTGGGGATTTTTTAGCCCTCTATAAGGTATGTACCACTCTAATTAAAATAAAGATGGTGACTCCTCACCAGGGCCGGAACTAGGGGGGACAAAATTTAATTTAAGATTTTCTATACAAAATTCATATCATTTTTACCTTTTTTTTTTTTTTTAGTAAATCTTTTTTTAATTGCCGCCCCTGATATCTGCCACCCGGGGCACATGCCCCACCCCTAGATCCGGCCCTGCTTCCCACACGTGTTTTCATAAAATCCCATGTGAAATGTTCATCGTGACTTTCAAAATGATTGATTATCAAGTGTCGTACTTGAACCACCTCCACTCTCCACTCTCCACCTTGCACTTGAACAAATTTCATGGTCATTTCAAAGTAAAGTATTTTTTATTCTATGAATTGAAGAAGACAACAAATAAACAGCCTATGACGTCTGTGACGAAGTTCTCATCTCTTTGTCAATTTGTTTATATATATTTGTTAATCAGTTGGTTCGTTTATGGCGACTTTCAGAGTAGAGTCACGTGGATAGATACAGAGAGAAAGAGAGACACGCCTCCAAACTACGACAGATTTTATTTTTTATTCCTCCCCTTCATCTATTGCATCCTATTAATAGATTTGATTTTTAATAATAATAAATCCTAAAGGGTATATTTTGGTTGGTTATTGAAAAGGGGGGTGTATTTCATCAAGTTTATCTTTATTCAGGGGTTACGTGAATAGCGACCACGAGTTGCCCGAGCTTTCTTCTACTCGCATTCTCACTCTATCTAGAAAGCAGCCTGATCTTCACGATTACATCACTTGCGCCCCCAAAAACAAGAAAGAAGAAGGGACTATATAATTTTGCCCCCCCCCCTCCTTCAGTCCTTTTCTTTTTTTAATCCCAGGGGCTATATTGAAGCAAAGTTACTAACCAGGTGGCTTCGCCTTTCTTTCCCTGTAATCATGAGAAGGCCCCTATTTGATTTAAATTTCAAGGATAAAAGAGCCTAATAATATCACTCCCCAAACAGATCCTATATTTCAACAAATAATTTTTCTCTAATCTTTAGGAGGTTTGAATGTAACAAATTTTATTTCTAAATTCAACAGGAATAGGATGAGCGACTGAAGGACATAAGTGAATTAAATAGGCTATATATGGACCCTGTTACGTACGCATTAGTGTGTCAAGCTCCAAAAAGAGTTAAGCACGGAATATTGTTTCAAATGCTATAATTAATAGTGTTTTTTTTATGAAACATGTCCTAAAAAAATTTATATTTAATGTTACTTGCACAATTGACAAAAAAAAAATTATATATAATCCAATGAAAACAAAAAACTTTAATGTTGATTTTCTCAAAACTCGGTAGCTGGCGCTTGACACACTAATGCGTAACAGGGTCCATATAGATTAGCGAGGAGGCGATTAGTCGAGGGGATAAAGTAGTAAAGCTTATAATCCTGAGATGAAGAGAACTAGAGTTCAAATCCCCCGCTCATGGCTAAATATTATCCAATTCTAATTGTGATGCCTCCTCCTGAGGAAGGAACGGGAACCCATCTCAGTATTATTCTCAAGAAAGTTCTCAGAGTAATCACAACAGTAAATACGTATAATAATCATACTATTGTTATGTGCCATTTCTATGGAAAGAGAGAAGATCAAAATAAAAAAAGAATAGCAAAACTATTCTTTTTGAGAAATCCAAATCTCGATTCTCATAAACAAATACGAATTTTATGCAATTGAAGGATTCATATTATAAAAGAGCAGGGCTTACCCTCTAGTTATATAGTAAGTTGGAAGCCTATGCTATTTTTAAGAAAATGTGCTTCCATTAGAATAGATCAATTTACTAGACTTCAGTTCATAACACAAAACATACAGAAACGAGAATAATTTAACAATGAGGCAGACGAAAGCAATAAAAGAAAAAATATTTCTCTTTTTCCTCTTTATTAAGTCATTCTCTCTTTGCACCAACAATATGTCAGGAGTTGCCAAGAGCCCCTCTAAGGCAAACATTGCCTGCACATGTCCTGACGAAGGCCGGAAAAATAGGCCGAAACGTCGACATTTGTATTTAATAAAGCGAAAAAAGAAAAATATTTTTTCTGGCTTACTTTCCTCATTGTTAATTATACATTCAGCCTCTACTCTTGAGAATAATTTTAAACAAAATCGTTGGAGCCTTAATTCATAGAAGAACCTTTTATTTAGTTTCAAAGTTCATCAAACGTTTATTTCAACAATGAATTTGCTTTAAGATTGCAAATCAATAGTCTATATTCATTAGGGTTTATATAAGAGGAAGTTTAATAGAAAAAACAAATATACTGTCTCGTCGATAATATGGGGAAGGGGGGGGGGGGTTAATAATTTGCAGGTGCGGATTGCTTGATACTCCCTAGAATCTTTCAACCGATCGGCTTGCTATTTATTCTATCTCGTATATAGAATCTTTTCGAAGAGGGGGTCCGAACTGATTTTTAAATATCCCCCTCCTCCCATACACATATGCCTGGTTGGTATACCTGAGCTGCGAGGGGCCCGGGCCCTCTCGAAGACAAAAGTTTTATTTAACAAATGCTTATATACTTACTAATATACGAACTAATATTTTTTTATTTTTTATTTTCTTATTTATGTGACGTACTTTCTAAAACAAAAATATAAAATTTAATAGGACTATTAAATTCAAGTATGATACACAAGGTTTTTTTGTTTCAATATATATTTAAAATTAACACTTTATACGAATTTCGATACCATATGTGTCATCATCGGAAGTGAATTACATACTGTAGATACTGTAGTATGTATGTGTCAGAATGTAATTCACTTCCGATAATGACACCAAGGGCGGATACAAGGGGGGGGTAAAGGGTAATTACCCCCCCCCCCGAGATTGAAAAAAATACTTTTTTTTCTAAAAAAAAAAATTTATTTTTAATGTAAAATTGTAAAAATTAATACTTAAAAATTTGATTTGTATTTATATTCTGGCAAACAAGTACAGAATGCGCCTTTAAATTACCGAAATTAAAAGAATTAGTGTGCTGTGCGACGAGTCACACCAGATTACCCCCCCCCCCCCCCGAGAAACACCTCCGGATCCGTCCTTGGATGTCACATATGCTGTCGAAATACGTATAAAGTGTTAATGTTAAATAAATATTGAAACAAAAAACCTTGTCTATCATACATGAATTTAATTCTTCTATTAAAGCATAATGTTTCAACTAGAGCCAACGGTTACCAGTTTAAAATTAAAAATATAAAAATTGGCCATATATCCGTATATTTATACACGTATAGAGATTTGAAAAATTTTGTAATAGGTGGATGTATGGCTGTAGAGTAGATTTTGAAAGAGATAAAAAAAAAACAAGAAGAAAATGCAGGCAATGTAGTTTCTTTATTGATATTCAGACCACGGCTAACGTTTCGATCCTAGGTTTGGACTATGAAAAATTTTTGGGGGCCCCCCTCCCCGATATTTACGGCCCCG
This sequence comes from Euborellia annulipes, assembly GCA_023213315.1. Lineage (NCBI taxonomy): Eukaryota > Metazoa > Arthropoda > Insecta > Dermaptera > Anisolabididae > Euborellia > Euborellia annulipes. The sequence goes on along the minus strand of JAKCPI010023171.1, from coordinate 13,115 downwards.
CGTACAAGAAGGGTTTCTTATAATTTCAACATTTTACTTTTTATTATTGCGACATCTCGGTGCTGCGGATGAGTCTCTAGGTGTGGAAGCGCAACTTTGTCGCTAGGCTTAAAAACACTTGACTTGTTGAATTTCGAAATTATTGGAAAATGATAAAGAGTAAAAAAACAATTGTTGTTTTTTTTTTAATTAAAAAACTAGGCTATAAAAAAATCCCATCAAAATTGATTACAAGTTGACCTCTCATATGTCTTATGAAACAATCACTAAAAATTTCTAAATAATTTTTTATCCATTATTAGTATAAAAATAAATTTTATTTCTATGTGAGCGGATATTATCGTATCAGAGGCCAATTCCAATGACGATCTCTCAGATGATTATTGCATCATGCAAGCAGGAAATTATTAGTCTATTATTGGTGTAAACACATCTATTAAAATACAAATAACAGATCATTTCATTTCAATTAGGTAAATGAAATTAAAAAAAAAAAAAAAAACTTGCTGAGAATTATTTAATTTAATTGCGTAGGTGTGGAATTTTTATTGATTTACTGGTAGGTAGAAATTATCTATATAACCTGAATTATAGGATGTCTCTTTAGGGGTATTCCAATATAAAATTTGTCCGTTTTTTCAAATTTATATAAGTCCAGTTAATGAGTTATTAAACTAGGCAATTCAATTCTCTACAAAAAAGGTCTCTTCAATTTTTTTTATTAAGTTCATATTTATGGAGATATTCTCAAGAATAAACTCGATATAGTGAACAATTAAAGTCCTACAAACCCGTAATGTTTCTTGAAATATCTATGATTTTAGTAAATTAAGATAAATAATGATACATCTCGGTCTTCAATAAATAATAACAATTTTTCAATGACTCATACTAAAAACCTCTAACGGTAAGTTATCTACGGTCAATCTGCAGAGTTATCCATATTATGATATTATCCACACATTATCAGTGGCGTCATTTGGGAAAGGGACGGGGGGGGGGGGCAAATGTCCCCCAAGGGCTCTGATTTTTATAAAATTTTATATTCTAAATAAAATACTCCAAAATACATCTACGAATATACAAACTGTACAAAATTAAACAATTAATTAAATTAAATATGTTTTGGCCAAGTTTGAGTACCCATTTGTAAGTATATTTTAAGAAAAAAAATGTTTCCCCCCCCCCAAGAAAAAGTTGAAATGACGCCACTGCACATTATTATATTAATAATTATTAACTAGATATAATTGAATAAATAATTGTAACTTTCTTAAAATACGAAATTGTTCATATTTCAGGAAAAATTACGTTTGTAGGTCTTAAATTGTTCACTATATCGAATTTATGAGTTTATTATTGAGAATATCTCCATTAATATGAACTTAATAAACAAAATTGAAGAGACCTTTTTTGTAGAGATTTGAATTGCCTACAAAAAAGTCCTCTCCTTTTCTCAAATCTGAATATTTCAAGAGATATTCGAAAAAAACCTCGACTCTACGAAAAAATGAAATTAAATCAGCTTGGGGCGCTTGTTATTTTTGTTTAAAATCAAAAAAAAAAAAAATTCCCCGTATTTTTTCATTAAAAAGAATGTTTTTTTTGGGGCGTAGGAAAAAATTTAATTTTTAACGACCACTCTAATATATAATCATATTTAATTAAATAAGATGGTGAATGGTACAAATATTTTTAAACTTAAAATTAAGCTCTGATAATTATACAAAAGTGTATGCCATTTGATAATCTCAAACAATTCGGGAATATGATTAGTCAGAATTTTATAAAGAGAAGATAAGAAGAGGAAAAGCGAGTGACGCCAATTAGTTGCTATGGGGTGGCCAATGGACTTGATCTTGACTGTATTTGCCACCTCGATACTCAGCTGTTGCTCGCTTGCCAATTTCTCTCTTTCTATTTGATAAGAGAAGAGAAGAGAAGTGACGTCGAGTGAACACACCTTCTGGCTGGACCAAGGTCATCATCAACGTCTGGCTGTCCTGTCAGACCGGCTTCACTACATCACACCACACCACACACACCACCTTTAATCATTTCTTTCTTTTTTTTTTTTTTTTTTTATTTCAAGTCTCACCTAAACAACCAGACATCATCAGTATCTAACATTTCTTGATACATCAAATAAATCAATCATTCTTTTGTATTTTATAAATCTCGCCTAAATTCATATCGATTTTATTCTTACGTTTGTCAAGTATTTTCACTAATATTGTCTGCTTTTTAACTTAAATAATTGATAAGCGCAAGAAACATTTGAAAACAACAATAAAATCTGGTGTGAATGATGGCACAGCACACAACTTTCTCTTACCCTCGGTAATCGAAAGTTGTGTTCTGTGCTTGTCAGACCAGGTTGTTTATGTCGACATCTATATTTACCGCGGTAGTTTCCGTATATATTTTAGAATTCAAGATTTTTTTTTAACATTCGGTATCCATTTGTTATCCAATTGGCTTAAATAAAGTCATCGGACTGCCTGGGGTCGGAACCCGCGACTTTTGGTATACGAGGTTAGCACGCTAACCCCTACACCAAGCCCCGAGGGCAGAATTCAAGATGTAAAATTTATAAACATAAAATACTTATATTTTGTTACCATGGCAATTATTTCTCCTATTTTTCCTATGAAGTACAAGAGTAAAGTGTGATTCAAACAATTTTGACAGCAAAATGAATATTTACATTTTGAGAAAATAGAAAAAAAAACTGAAAAACAATATCAGTAAAATACTAGTATTCTTTGGCCAATTCTAATTAAAAGATTATTTTCATGACTTAAGGGGGTTATGGCACCCCCACCTATCTTAAATATAAAATTTCAACCTCGTAGCTCTTTTCATTCCTGAGATATTTTGTTCACAGACAGACGGACAATTTGCGTGACGCCCTTTTTTGGACTCAGGGAACCTCAAAACGTGTATATCCATCAAAATCTCGACATCGAATTTTTGACATGAATCCAATACTTTCGGATTTTGTATTCAAAGGAAGTTAAACTCTCTTCAACCCTTGGCATGTTCCAATAGGGTGTGGCTTGAGCCCGTCTCTCGGTTGTTCTTTACCATATCTTTTCAGGAGATAATAATAATAGATTTTGAAATCTAAACACAAAATCCATTCTGAAGAATCGGCTGAATCGTCGATATAATTTAAATGAAGCATTTTACTATGCATTTTCTTTTTTCCGGCTTCCTTATATTTTTCATCAGTATAAAGGGAGTAAGTAGTCAGGGAGGCTTTATTTTAAAAAGATTTTTGTAAAGTTTCTAATAAGATTTTTTAAGTTCGTTAAGTTTGTAAAGTAACTCTACGATTTCTGTGTAGTTCGCATTTCATCTTAAGATTAACATTCGACCTACGCGGAAGAGCGTTTATCATTTAAATAAACAATTTGATGAAACAATGCTTGTCTGTATAAGGGAAAAAAAGCTTAGAAGCAAAAAATCCCAATTGCATAGTAGCCATCTCGCCTACGCTCTAATTATTCGAATTCAACAAATATAGCAAATCTAAATCTCTTTTCACCTTCAAATCCTCACCCTATTTTTAATAAAAATAATAGTTATTTTTAGCAAAGAAATCTGGTTGCTAAGGAAAGATGACCATCGATTTTATCTGTCATCATCCCCGATGTACACGTCATGGAAACGGAGCAGCATGTCATGGGGCATTCGGGGGTTAAAGGCGAAGCTAAGGAGGCAAGCCCATCACCAGCTCGATTGGCCAACTAACTGATAACAAACACTATTTATTCGTTGTGTAATAATCTTCTCAAATGGTTTAGTTTTTTTTTTCTTTCTTTGAAGTGCAATTTCCTTTTCCTTATCATCATCATTTAATACCTTCTCTCTTTTTTTTTCTTTATCAAATTGATATTGATACCTATATAAACACTATGATTTATTTTTTTTTTTAATAAATTATATAAAATGGACGGCCTCGAAATTATTTTATTAAAAAAAATGTCTTATATCATGAGATCAGAATGATATTCTTATGGGGGTCCGAGGAGGGGGAGGGGGGCAAGTGGGTCCTCTGGAAAAACACTGCTGTCTAATAGAGAAAAAAAAATAATATAAAATAAATGTATTTCAGACTAATAAAAATATTCTTTCTGGTTGTTGGCATGTGACCACTAGTAGGGTGGGTCGTTTTGCCACTTTTTTCGGAGCGAAATGTGATACCCGCAAAAGTGACCCACCCACATGGACATTTCAGATTTAAATTTTTTTACTTTCTCTTACCTCTATATATGTTAATATATATAGAGAGAAAGTATTGGATTCATGTCAAACATTCGATGTCGAGATTTTGATTTTGACGTTTTGAGGTCCCCTGAGTCCAAAAAAAGTGGTTTTCGCGACATGGTCTGTCTGTGTGTCTGATGTCTGTGACAAGAACGAAAAGAGCTATGAGGATGAAATTTTATATTTAAGTTAGGCACCCCCCTGGGGCGTGACCCAAAGCTTTTGAACAAAATCGACCAAAAAGTACTAGTACTTTACTGATGTAATTTTTCAGTTTTTTCCGATTTTCTCTAAATTGGCTCCAATTTTTTTTGCATCTTGAACCCTACTGTTGGAAACTAAATATATGTCGATACAAAAAATCTGGTGTGACAAGCACAGAATACAACTTTCTCTTGTCGAAGGGTAAGAGAAAATTATGTGCTGTGCGCCAGTCACACCAGATTCTTTTCAAACCGGACAATATCTTCTGTGAGAATTTTTACCTTAAAGTTTCGAAAAGCGAAAAATCTCAAAATTGTCATTAAGTTTAGTTGGGTTATAAAGCGACCATATTTTTGGATCCTGAAAACTGATATTCTAGTTTCAAAATGCCGGTATATATGTCCCTGGAAGGGCCAGAGAGTCTCCTCTGGGGCCGAAAACGGGGCAAATTCAATACAATAAAGCGCCCAGAGGAAGGATCTCCGGCCCTTCCAGGGGCATAAGGTATAACTGGCATATGAGGCTAGAATGTCATTTTTCATCGCAAGTGACATCTCGTTGTCCAAAAATATGGTCGCTTTATAACCCAATTAAACTTAATGACAATTTTTGGGATTTTCAGTCGAAATTTCGAAATGTTGAAGTATAAATTCTCACAGAAGATATTGTCTAGTCCGAAATCTAAATACATATCAAATATTTATAGCAAACATTGAAACGTATCAATTCAATTTTTAATTTATTTCCTGGTGTGTGTTTAGTTACATAAGGAGAAGACACAAATTCAGCCCTTTTTAGTAATAAAAGGTGTGAATTTAACAATCTTGTTTGTGTCTTTAGACGAGAAGTGAGAGATTGAGACTAAATTTTTTTTAATAAAAAAGCAAGGGACAAGTAAGATTTAAACTTTCGACCGTTGGTTCTCGTTGAAAGGGACAAGATTAATTACACAGATCAACAAATTTGTTTATTTTTTTTTTTTCGTCTATTACATTATTTTTTTTTTTTGTTTTTGTTCTTTTGTTCACCCGAAAAACACTTAAATTTTCATTTTTGGCTTTTAAAGTTTGCGAAACAGCCCATCTCTATACAAACACAAAAGAAACACATACCAAACACAAGAAACACACAAATCTTAAATTAAAGACTCTGATGTTCAACAAAAAATATCATAATCGTAATTTGAAATAGCTCTAGTTTCTACAAAAGCAAACTTTGATCAAAAAAATTATTTCTCCCTTTATTTTTAGCGTAGGTGAAACGAAAAGTTCATATGCACAAGTCAAACCCAAAAATCGAATTGACCAGTGTTATTATATCCATATAAAAATTTACATTTTTTTTATTTGACCGTTCAGGTGTATCAAAATCCCAGATTATGTTGTTTTTTTTTTACTTTCTATTCTAATTATTATTTCTCCTCCTCCTCCACGTCCCTTGGCCCTTCCCAACCGATTACCTATCCTACCTGGCCAACTCTAACCCGATGGAAAAATACCAATAAGAAATTAAAGATGGCCTTGAAAGACGTAGACGTAATAAAATTCATTTTCATAGGCTGAATGAGAATTTTTTGGTTCAAATACTTAATATTTTGTCTCTGACAGAAGTGCGTCAAGTTATTTTCACCAAGTGTTTTTTATTTTAAGTTTATTAAAGAATAATTTTTATATCAATTCGTTTGAGATTTCTTCCTGTTTATTAAAAAAAAAAAAATCCCTCTCCTTGAATGATGTTAAAGGCGAATGTCTCTTAAAAAAAAAACTAATTCAGTGACGCAACCAGGATTTTTCGAGGGTTAAATACGCGCCCCCTCAAGAAAAAAAAAATATAGAGATCATGAAATTATTTTTAAAAAAATCCCATTTGTTTAAAATATTATAACATTAAACCCCGGAAGGGTTCTGCTTAATGTCTAACAGGTGAATCCCATAAAAAAATTCAAAAACCCTCTCCTCTAGCAGGAAATTGTCTTAAAAAAAATCACAACTTGTCCTCTCCAGGTGCGCCAATGAACTCAAAATTTACAAACTTTATATAGTAGAAAAAACTAGTTGAAATCAAATTTTAAATTTAATCAAATTGAAAACGTATTTAGATGATATTGCAAGTGTTAACATGTTAGTATATGGGTATTTTATGGCTTGGTATCAGGAATAAAAGTTAGAAGAAAACGCTGCCAGATTTTTTTCTTTAAAAAATATATTTTAACAGCTAACGTTTCGGTTTTGGTCAAAGCCATCCTCGGAGCTGTTATAGGTATGTACAAATATTTCGAATTGATAAAAAAAAAAAATTCGAATTGTATTTAGTATCAATTTTGGATATAACATTAGAAAAGAATCTTTAGTTCAAGAACAACTTTTTCCCTCTTCTATCGCCAATACAATATAGTTATTTTGTGCCTAATGTGATAATTGACTAGAGCAGTACAATTTGATCTAATTAGATGACACTAACAGCTCCGAGAATGGCTTAGACCAAAGCCGAAACGTCAGCTGTTAAAATATATTTTTTAAAGAAAAAATTCTGGCTGCGTTTTCTTCTAACTTTAATTCCTGATGTTAACATGTTGTTTATTATTATTTGAAAGAAAAATATCCTTGAAAGCAGCTGATGTTTGATTTACTAACCCAAATAACGGGAAATTGAAAAGAAAAAAATAAACAAAGACACAAATAACGGATTTCAAGGAAACGAGAAATCAAAAGAAATATTATGAAATTTCAGTAGAAAATTCTGGTCAAGAGGTTCTGGGTTACACTCTTCTTTTAAGTCTTTTCGGCATCTTAGGCCATATAGACTTTAACAATACAAAAATTATTTTTAAATACGTCTAGGCAGATTTATTTATACCATTTGGTATCCAAATATATATCCTTGAAAGCAGCTGATGTTTGATTTACTAACCCAAATAACGGGAAATTGAAAAGAAAAAAATAAATAAAAACAAAGACACAAATAACGGACTTCAAGGAAACGAGAAATCAAAAGAAATATTATGAAATTTCAGTAGAAAATTCTGGTCAAGAGGTTCTGGGTTACACTCTTCTTTTAAGTCTTTTCGGCATCTTAGGCCATATAGACTTTAACAATACAAAAATTATTTTTAAATACGTCTAGGCAGATTTATTTATACCATTTGGTATCCAAATGATATAAATTTAATTGCCTGAGAACCGAACCCGCGCCCCGAGACTTTAAGGCTATCAATATTGACATTTGTCAACACCTCTAACCTCTCGGCCACGAAGGGAGGGGGCCTACATTCTATGATTGAAAATATTTATTTATTATTCATAACTCTATACAAAATATTCAACGAGTTTAAAAAAAAAAGTCAAAGGGTAATGAACTCAGGAACGGATTAAAGGGGGGGGCGGAGGTATAGGAGGTCAGCACTCTACCAACTACACCAAGCCCGAGAGTAGGGATGAAACGATACGAGTAAATACGAGTACTTACTCGATACTTTTCTTTCGATACCAAGTACTTTTGGAATCGATACTTTGGAATCGAGTACCAAGTAGGTATCGGTCAAAAATACATGTATCGATACTCGGTCCACGTACGCGATGATTAGTTTGGTCGGAAGAACATTTAGGTACATTTGTTCTTATTTACAATAGAAATAAGTGGAATGGTTTGTACCGTTGTATTTTAATTTTTATTATAGGAGTGTTTAACAGGGAAACAACTTGAAAAATTATTAGTACTATATAGTACATCTAAAACTGAATTTTTTTTTAGTCATCGTTGTTTTTTTTTCAAGAACTTGATGTTTTATGTCTGTGGATATTTAATCAAGATTCGCAGGGACTTTGCAGCCAGGAGATTAAATAAAAAAATATTTTATTTAATTTCTATTTGCCGACGTTTCGGTCTCCAATCACGACCTTCATCAGGGCGAATATTGTCAATTATACACGATCATAGGTATTTTAATATTCATTGCAATTAAAAATAAATATACAATTTCTTTTTACTTTGATATGTGCAAAAATATTATCATATACTTGCTACTCTGAGGTCTCCGATGTTGAAGGTCATGATTGGCGACCGAAACGTCAGCAAATAGAAATTAAACAAAAGATTTTTTATTTAATCTCCTTGTTGCAAAGTTTCTGCGAATCTTAATAATAAGCTTATCAGAAATTACTGCTGTTTTTGCTTATCTTTAATTGTACGAAAAAATTGACCGATACGAGTAAGTATCGATATTTTTCATTCGATACCGAGTAGGTACTCGATACTTTGCGACCGATACCAGTATCGAGTAAAAGTATCGATACCTCAGTGGTATCGTTTCATCCCTACCCGAGAGCGCTGGAATCCTTATGCTAATAATATGTTAATTAAATAAATAAATATAGCCTATTGAAAAAGTACATCAGTAAAGTAATTGTACTTTTTGGTCGATTTAGTTCAAAAACTTGGTGTTACGTCCCATGGGGTATCTAACTTGAATATAAAATTTCAATCTCTTTTCGTTCTTGAGATATTTTGTCCACATCAGACCATTTTGGGGGATCCCCTTTTTTGGACTCAGGGACCTCAAAATGTGTATTTCCATCAAATCGAATTTTTGATATGAATCCAATACTTACTTTCTCTATATATACATATATAGCAGTAGCGTAGCCAGGATTTCTGCTTGGGGGGGCCCAAAATTTTTATTAACCCCCCCCCCTTCTCCAAGAAACTTCAAGTGGAGAAATTTTTTTTAGATAATATAATAATTATAAATAAAAAACAAATAAAAAAAAATTTTTTTTTTCTTGAAATAAAAAATAATTTTAATACAAAATTCGTAAATATTAGAGATTTTTTCAATTATTTATAAGTTTTTTGTTAGTTTTTAGAATTTATGAGAGTTAATAAAATTATTATTAAAAAAAAAAAAAAAATCATTAGGGAAAACATTAGGTATTTTTTTGTTTTGGAGAAGGCTTTGGGGGGGGCCCGGCCCCCTGGGCCCCCCCCCCTCGAATACGCCACTGATATATAGGTAAGAGAAAGTAACAAAGGGAGATAAATTAGGCTATGATTGAGGGACTGACTTTACCCGGGACTGGAAAAATTCTCACTCGGTTGGATACCCCTAGTTTAGAATAAAGATAAGTAATTGCGTAAATTTTAATTAATTTTAAAATAATGCAACTTTTAATTCTGATAAAAATTAATTAATTCAATTAAAATTTAAAAAATAAAACGAATATTTATCAAGCCGTCATTATCTGTCTAGCTAGGGCGCATTTTCTTTTAAGAGAATTATTAATAAGGATTAAATAGAAATAAATTTACGTTATTAAAATTTAATTAGAAAATAATCTCCCAATGAATGAACCACACTTAAAAACAGGATTCTTAGGTATTAAACAAATAATAAAACGCTTTAATCCTCCAAGGGTCACTCCTTTATATTTTATTTTTTAATTATGCCCATTTTTTCATATTTCAAGGCTACAGATCAAATTATTTAAATTTCCATGACATTGGTCGTTATTAGGATCCAGTACATATATATGGGCCCTGTTACGCATTAGTGTGTCAAGCGCCAAATAATTAAAAATTGAGTTAAGCACGGAATATTGTTTCAAATGTTATAATTAATAGTATTTTTTATGAAATATGTCCTAAAAAAATTTATATTGAATGTTACTTACACAATTGACAAAAAAAATTTTATATAATCCAATGTAAACAAAAATCTTTAATGTTGATTTTCTCAAAACTTGGTAGCTGGCTGGCGCTTGACACACTAATGCGTAACAGGGTCCATATAGTCATACCGAGATTAAACTTTAAACTCGGTTATAGGTGGTAGTAGGAAAGTTTCATGTCATAAATGGTATGACGAAAAGTAAAAAATTCTTTTTGAATATACAAAAAAAAAAAAAAAAAAATGGCCCTGAGATGTGTTCTTCTAGGAATCTTCTAAAAGAAGTTATCTGTGAAGTCAAAGGGTAAACGGACAGGGCATATGCAGATCCCCTTTAGCGCTTTGAGCTTTTCCCCTTGCTTACACCCACTAACACACACACACAAATAAGATTTGATATATATATTAAGCTCGAAAACAATTTTAATACTTTTTCTTAATTTACCATTTGATTTAGTAGGCTCTCTTTTTTTTGCTTATAGAAACAATCCTTGTATCTCTGTTTGTCTTGCGTTTTGTTTTTTTAGCAAAGTGGAAATTTTAGAATTTTGAAATATTTATTAGAGTAGAGGAAGTATAATTATAATTTTAATTTTCTCATCTCTCAATTAATCAATTACAGAGAGACGGAGGAGACTATTTGAAATTTTTTCACGCCAAGTGGGATTTGAACCCGAGTTGTGCAGTAATCTGCAGCGTATCCGATTAGCCATGAGCCTCCTCGTTTTTTAATTTTAGAGAAACTTTTAAGTCGAGATTAAATTTAATTAACTAGTTTTGCTCTTTTTTGTTATATTCTACGTATCTAGGAGGTGCTCTTTGTAATGAGAGAGGAGCTTCAATTATTATTTCTCTGGAAGAGTATTAAGAATATCAGGGTCCAAATTGAAACGTTCCAGAATATAAATTGATTTTTATACAGGAATTTTTTTTTAAATTTGATATGGGAGTTTTTAATAGAGCAGCCAGTTCTGAATAGAATTTTTAGGGAACTTGTCTCTGGTTTCGCAAGGGAATTTCGCCTGATGTATTCAAATTAAATCTGTTGAATAGGGAAGAGGATGCTGCCTTTATTTTAGTAATAAAACACTCTTTATTGGAACGTTTCGGCCGGGATCAAATTAAATCATCATATGATTATTAAAGCTTTTGTGGTATGTGTTATTATCATTAAGGGAGGTTTTTAATTATAGACCACATTTTGTTATTAATTATTTATTAAAAATATAAATACTGTACTACGTTTCGACTGCTTATTCTGCATTCGTTTTCAAGTATTCTGCGCTTGCCCTGTGGAAACGTTGTACACTATTTACAGTATTTTTTTAATAAATAATAATCTATAATTAAAAACTCCCGTAATAATAAATCATCATATATAGTTGTATTAACAAAGTGGAAGATTCTGGTTCCACTCCACTGGACGCTATTTAGGTGACATAAACCACATATAAATTAGTATATTATATAATCGAAAATCTCTGCTGCTATCTAAATCTCAAATTCAGATGCCGAATGTTTTTTTTTTAATTTGTAATAGAATTTCAGATCGATAAAAAAGAAGAAAAGTGCTTAAAGGCTTTTGGGAAGGCTATTTTATTAGGTATGACGTCACTAAAATTTGTTCAATTTCAAAAAGTTTCTTGAAAGAATTTATAAAAATAAGAAGGAATTTGTTTTTCTAATAAATAAATAGCCACGTAATTGAAATTGTACTTTAGTTTCATTCTTTTTTTTTTTCTTGGTAAATGACACTCAAGGAAAAAACCAAACTCGTTGATTTTTAATCCAATTGCTAGGCAAATATTAAATTTTTTGGACTTTATTCTTTTTGATTAGAGGAGAGGGCTCGGCCCCTTCGATATCGATATCTAAGAGGGGGCTTGTCAAGAGAAGGGGGGTCCGACAATTCGCAAGAAGAGACTTTGGATAGGCTCCTTTTATGACGTTTTCCAATCTCAATTGATAGAATGGGAGAGAGAGGAGGGGAGGGGGGGGGAGATAAGTTAACGGACCTCGAGTGCGCTCTTTTGACTTTCGAATTGGAATTCATCAAATGGAAAGATAAATAAATTATAATGAGATATTAATTAAATTAACGAGTCTACATTCTTCTCTTATCATTCGCTTTTTTTTTCAAGATTGTAATACTTTGGCCCGATTTTTTTCAAGAAAATTTTTCTGCAGGAATTCCGTAACGTATCCCCTTTTTTTTCAATAATAATTCTTAGTTGAAGAAAAAAAACCTATTTTCAAAAAATATGGTGGGACAGAACTTTCTCTTTATATTCAGTAATTGAAAGTTGTGCTCTATGCTTGTCACATCAGATTCTGTGTGTACATATTTATTTTGTTTCCGGCAGTACACTTGAATTCAATATGTTATAAGGCCCCCGGGTTTGGCGTAGTAGGTAGCGTGCCTACCTCCTATACCAAACGTCGCGGGTTCGGACCCAGGCAGTCTGATGATTTTATTCAAGCCATTTGGATACCAATATTCATTACAACAGTTATCGTAAAAGTCTTATATGGCCTAATTTGCCGAAAAGACTGTGTGAATGTGTGTGTGAGTGTGAATGAGAAAAAAATGTGAATGTTTAAAAAAAAAAAATGTTATAAAATATTTATTGTTTGTTGCCATGGCAACATTTCTCCTTTCTTTCCTTTGAAGTACAAGAGTAAACTGAGCTTCAAACAATTTTAAGGGCAAAATGAGTATATACATTTTAAAGAGCATCTAAAAAATAAATGATTCTTCTCTTCACTCAGTTGTCGCTATATAACTCCTGATGATGGGATAATAAGCCGAAATAGTCTATATGGAGTTAGAAATCCAATATTTCTATCATTTAAAAGCCAGTGAAACCTCACATAAATTAAATATTTCACACAAAACCAACACCACTTCCCTCCAGACTATAAATGATTTATGAATTTTAATTACAATACAGTAGTCTGAACGAATTTTGAAAAAAAT
>JAKCPI010023170.1:0-13903 GCA_023213315.1 Euborellia annulipes | reverse complement strand
AATCTAGTGTGACTGGCGCACAGCACACAACTTTCTCTTACCTTCGGTAATCGAAAGTTGTGTTCTGTCGCTTGTCACACCAGATTTTTTGTGTCCGACATGTATTTAGTTTCCGACAGTATGGTACATTCGATTTTCAAGATGTAAAAATTTATAAGTATGGCAAAATGTTTATATTTTGTTACCATAGCAACCATTTCTCCTATCTTTTCTATGGAGAACAAGAGTAGAAGTGGTCTTCAAGAAGATTTCAATCACAAAATGAGAATATACATTTTAAAGAGCAACTAAAAAATAGTTGATATATGAATTTTAAAAAAAATCGTTGGAGCAAATTTTGAGAAAATCGAAAAAAACTGAAAAAGTGCATCAGTAAAGTACTAGTAGTCTTTGGCCGATTTTGTTCAAAAGCTTCGTGTCACGTCCCATGGGGGGTGCCTAACTTAAATATAAAATTTCAACTTCCTAGCTCTTTTCGTGTGCCTACCTCCTATACCAAACGTCGCGGGTTCGGACCCAGGCAGTCCGATGATTTTATTTAAGCCATTTGGATACCAGATGGCTTAAATAGAAATGCCTGAACCCCAAATTGATATATTAATTACAACGGTTATCGTAAAAGTCTTGTATGGCCTAAGTTGCCGAGAAGACTGTGTGAATGTGTGTGTTAGTGTGAGTGTGAATGAGAAAAAAAAAAAAAAAAGCTCTTTTCGTTCTTGAGATATTTTGTTCACAGACACACACACGATAGACAGACAGACACAGACAGACCATGTCGCAAAAACCTCTTTTTTGGATTCAGGGGACCTCAAAACGTGAAGATCCATCAAAATCTCGACATCGAATTTTTGACATGAATCCAATACTTTCTCTCTATATATATATTACATATATACATAGGTAAGAGAAAGTAAAAAGGGGTGGCCCTTGGAGGATTAAAGCGTTTTATTATTTGTTTAATACCTAAGAATCCTGTTTTTAAGTGTGGTTCATTCATTGGGAGATTATTTTCTAATTAAATTTTAATAACGTAAATTTATTTCTATTTGATCCTTATTAATAATTCTCTTAAAAGAAAATGCGCCCTAGCTAGACAGATAATGACGGCTTGATAAATATTCGTTTTATTTTTTAAATTTTAATTGAATTAATTAATTTTTATCAGAATTAAAAGTTGCATTATTTTAAAATTAATTAAAATTTACGCAATTACTTATCTTTATTCTAAACTAGGGGTATCCAACCGAGTGAGAATTTTTCCAGTCCAGGGTAAAGTTAGTCCCTCAATCGTAGCCTAATTTATCTCCCTTTGTTACTTTCTCTTACCTATATATGTATATATAGAGAAAGTAAGTATTGGATTCATATCAAAAAATCTGGTGTGACTGGCGCACAACACACAACTTTCTCTTACCTTCTGTAATCGAAAGTTGTGTACTGTGCTTGTCACACCAGATTTTTGTGTCGACATATATTTAGCTCCCGACAGTACGGAACATTGGAATTCAGATGTAAAATTTATAAGTATGGGAAAATATTTATATTTTGTTACCATGGCAACCATTTCTCCTATCCTTCCCTATGAAATACAAGAGTAAAGTGGTCTTCAGAAGATTTCAATCGCAAAATGAGAATATACATTTGAAAGAGCATCTAAAAAAATAATTGATTTTTGAATTTAAAAAAAAAATCGTTGGAGCAAATTTTGAGAAAATCGAAAAAAACTGAAAAAGTACATCAGTAAAGTACTAGTACTCTTTGGCCGATTTTGATTAAAAGCTTATTTTTCCGGTCCCGGGGGTGTTTAAGTTAAATATAGAATTTCAACCTCGTAGCTCAATTCCTTCATGCTTAAAATTGAACACACACACACACACACACCCACCCACCCACCCACACACAGACAGACCATGTCGCGAAAACCACTTTTTGGATTCAGGGGACCTCAAAACATTATATCCATCAAAATCTCGACATCGAATTTTTGACATGAATCCAATACTTTCTCTCTCTATATATATATTACATATATACATAGGTAAGAGAAAGTAAAATTCGATTTGATGGAAATACACATTTTGAGGTCCCTGAGTCCAAAAAAGGGGATCCCCCAAAATGGTCTGATGTGGACAAAATATCTCAAGAACGAAAAGAGATTGAAATTTTATATTCAAGTTAGATACCCCCATGGGACGTAACACCAAGTTTTTGAACTAAATCGACCAAAAAGTACAATTACTTTACTGATGTACTTTTTCAATAGGCTATATTTATTTATTTAATTAACATATTATTTGCATAAGGATTCCAGCTCTCTCGGGCTTGGTGTAGTTGGTAGAGTGCTGACCTCCTATACCTCCGCCCCCTCCCCCCCTTTAATCAGTTCCTGAGTTCATTACCCTCTGACTTTTTTTTTTTTAAACTCGTTGAATATTTTGTATAGAGTTATGAATAATAAATAAATATTTTCAATCATAGAATGTAGGCCCCCTCCCTTCGTGGCCGAGAGGTTAGAGGTGTTGACAAATGTCAATATTGATAGCCTTAAAGTCTCGGGGCGCGGGTTCGGTTCTCAGGCAATTAAATTTATATCATTTGGATACCAAATGGTATAAATAAATGTGCCTAGACGTATATAAAAATAATTTTTGTATTGTTAAAGTCTATATAGCCTAAGATGCCGAAAACACTTAAAAGAAGAGTGTAACCCAGAACCTCTTGCCCAGAATTTTCTACTGAAATTTCATATTTTTTTTGATTTCGTTTCCTTGAAGTCCGTTATTTGTGTCTTTGTTTTTATTTATTTTTTTCTTTTCAATTTCCCGTTATTTGGGTTAGTAAATCAAACATCAGCTGCTTTCAAGGATATTTTTCTTTCAAATAATTATAAACAACATGTTAACATCAGGAATTAAAGTTAGAAGAAAACGCAGCCAGAATTTTTTTTTCTTTAAAAAATATATTTTAACAGCTGACGTTTCGGCTTTGGCCATCCTAGGAGCTATTAGTGTCATCTAATTAGATGAAATTGTACTGCCCTGAGTCAATTAACACATTGAGCATAAAATAACTATATTGTATTGGTGATAGAAGAGGGAAAAAGTTTTTCTTGAACTAAAGATTTTTTTCTAATGTTATATCCAAAATTGATACTAAATACAATTCGAAATATATGTACATACCTATAATAGCTCCGAGGATGGCTTTGACCAAAACCGAAAGGTCAGCTGTTAAAATATATTTTTTAAAGAAAAAATCTGGCTGCGTTTTCTTCTAACTTTTATTCCTGATACCAAGCCATAAAATACCTTTATACTAACATGGTAACACTTGCAATATCATCTAAATAAGTTTTCAATTTGATTAAATTTAAAATTTGATTTCAACTAGTTTTTTCTACTATATAAAGTTTGTAAATTTTGAGTTCATTGGCGCACCTGGAGAGGAGTTGTGATTTATTTTTTAAGAGAATGTCCTGCTAGAGGAGAGGGTTTTTTAATTTTTTTTTATGGGAGTCATCTGTTAGACATTAAGCCCTTCCGGGGCAGGGCCGGATCTAGGGGGGGGGAGGGCAGTGGGTGCATGTCGCCCCGGGCGGCAGATATCAGGGGGCGGCAATTAAAGAAATATTTACTAAAAAAAAACTTTAAGGAGAGGGGGCAAAATTTAATTTGCCCCCCCCCCCCTAAAAATCTTCTAGTTCCGGTCCTGTTCCGGGGTTTAATGATTTATAATATTTTAAACAAATGGGATTTTTTTAATAAAAAGACCATAATTTCATGATCTCTATATTTTTTCTTTCTTGAGGGGGCGCGTATTTAACCCTCGAAAAATCCTGGTTGCGACACTGAATTAGTTTTTTTTTTTTTAAGAGACATTCGCCTTTAACATCATTCAAGGAGAGGGAATTTTTTTTTAAATAAACAGGAACAAATCTCAAACGAATTGATATAAAAATTATTCTTTAATAAACTTAAAATAAAAAACACTTGGTGAAAATAACGTGACGCACTTCTGTCAGAGACAAAATATTAAGAATTGAACCAAAAAATTCTTCTCATTCAGTCTATGAAAATGAATTTTATTACGTCTACGTCTTTCAAGGCCATCTTTAATTTCTTATTGGTATTTTTCCATCGGGTTAGAGTTGGCCAGGTAGGATAGGTAATCGGTTGGGAAGGGCCAAGAGACGTGGAGGAGGAGGAGAAATAATAATTAAAATAGAAAGTAAAAAAAAGATCCATAATCTAGAATTTTGATACACCTGAGTCAAATAAAAAAATGTAAATTTTTATCTGGATATAATAACACTGGTCAACTCGATTTTTGAGTTTCGTTTCTGCAAATGAAATATTTTTTATTTCTTTTATGTTTGTATAGAGATGGGCTGTTTTGCAAACTTTAAAAGTCAAAAATGAAAATTTAAGTGTTTTTCGGTGTCTAGAATCAGAATTCTAGCATTAGAACAGAAACCCAAAAAAAAAAAAAAAATTTGTCGACCTGTGCAATTAATCTTGTCCCTTGCTTTTTTATTTAAAAAAAAAATTTAGTCTCAATCCCTCATCTCTCTCGCTAAAGACACAAACAAGATTGTTAAATTCACACCTTTTATTACTAAAATGGGCAAAATTTGTGTCTTCTCCTCATGTAACTAAACACACACCAGGAGATAAATTAAAAATTCAAACCATGATGTGATATGTTTCAATGTTTACTATATATATATATTTGCTATGTATTTAGATTTCGGACTAGACAATATCTTCTGTGATAATTTTTACCTCAAAGTTTCGAAATTTCGAATGAAAATCCCAAAATTGTCATTGTTAAGTTCAGTTGGGTTATAAAGCGACCATATTTTTGGATAAGGAGATGTCACTTGTGATGAAAACTGACATTCTAGCTTCAAAATGCCAGTTATATGCCCCTGGAAGGGCCAGAAAGCCTCGGGGCAAATTGAGTGCAATTAAACGCCCAGAGGAGGCATCTTTGGCCCTTCCAACCGGCATTTTGTGACTAGAATGTCAGTTTTCATCACAAGTGACATCTCGTTATCCAAAAATATGGTCGCTTTATAACCCAACTAAACTTAATGACAATTTTGGGATTTTCAGTCGCAATTTCGAAACTTTGAGGTAAAATTTCTCAAAGAAGATATTGCCCGGTTTAAAAAAAAATTTTAATCTGTAATGTCCATCTGGGTGGGCCACTTTTGCCGGGTATCACATTTCGCTCCGAAAAAAGTGGCAAAACGACCCACCCTACTAATCACATGCCAACAACCAGAAAGAATATTTTTATTAGGCTGAAATACATTTATTTTATATTATTTTTTTTCTCTATTAGACAGCAGTGTTTTTCCAGAGGACCCACTTGCCCCCTCCCCCTCCTCGGACCCCCATAAGAATATCATTCTGATCTCATGATATAAGACATTTTTTTTAATAAAATAATTTCGAGGCCGTCCATTTTATATAATTTATTAAAAAAAAAATAAATCATAGTGTTTATATAGGTATCAATATCAATTTGATAAAGAAAATAAAAAGAAAGAAGGTATTAAATGATGATGATAAGAAAAAGGAAATTGCACTTCAAAGAAAGAAAAAAAAAACTAAACCATTTGAGAAGATTATTACACAACGAATAAATAGTGTTTGTTATCAGTTAGTTGGCCAATCGAGCTGGTGATGGGCTTGCCTCCTTAGCTTCGCCTTTAACCCCGAATGCCCCATGACATGCTGCTCCGTTTCCATGACGTGTACATCGGGGATGATGACAGATAAAATCGATGGTCATCTTTCCTTAGCAACCAGATTTCTTTGCTAAAAATAACTATTATTATTATTAAAAATAGGATGAGGATTTGAAGGTGAAAAGAGATTTAGATTTGCTATATTTGTTGAATTCGAATAATTAGAGCGTAGGCGAGATGGCTACTATGCAATTGGGATTTTTTGCTTCTAAGCTTTTTTTCCCTTATACAGACAAGCATTGTTTCATCAAATTGTTTATTTAAATGATAAACACTCTTCCGCGTAGGTTGAATGTTAATCTTAAGATGAAATGCGAACTACACAGAAATTGTAGAGTTACTAACGAACTTAAAAAATCTTGTTAGAAACTTTACAAAAATCTTTTTAAAATGTACCCTCCCTGGCTATTTACTCCCTTTATACTAATGAAAGATATAAGGAAGCCGGAAAAAAGAAAATGCATAGTAAAATGCTTCATTAAAATTATATCGACGATTCAGCCGATTCTTCAGAATGGATTTTGTGTTTAGATTTCAAAATGTATTATCATTATCTCCTGAAAAGATATGCTAAAGAACAACTGAGAGACGGGCACTCGCCACACCCCCATTGGGGTTGAAGAGAGTTTAACTCCCTTTGAACACAAAATCCCAAAGTATTGGATTCATGTCAAAAATTCGATGTCAATATTTTGATATTTTGAGGTCCTCTGAATCCAAAAAAGTGGTTTTCGCAACATGGCCTGTCTGTCTGTGTTCAATTTTAAGCAAGAAGAAATTGAGCTATAAGGCTGAAATTTTATATTTAAGTTAGATACCCCCCGGGAGCATGAAAATAAACTTTTAATCAAAATCGGCCAAAGAGTATTAATACTTTACTGATGTACTTTTTGACTTTATTTCGATTTTCTAACGATTTTGATTAAAATTCAGAAATCAATTATTTTTTAGATGCTCTTTCAAATTTATATTTTTTAAAGATGATGGTGAATATGGCTGTTTAAATTGATAAGGATAGCGAATAGCAGCCAGAAAAAAATCAAATCAGACAAAAACTAGATCAATTTTTATCAGATTTATTTGATCGTCGACGTTTCGGACGCCAGTCGCGCCCTTCCTCAGGACCTATGACCTCCATCTGTATTTGCTTGACGATTGATTATAAGTATGGAGGGAAAATGAGGGAGAAGAAAAATGATTGTCTTTTACTGTTAATTTATTATATCAATAATTATACATGTATCGATCATAGGTTCTGAGGAAGGGCGTGACTGGCGTCCGAAACGTCGACGATCAAATAAATCTGATAAAAATTGATCTAGTATTTGTCTGATTTGATTTTTCCTGGCTGCTATTCGCTATCCTTATTGTATATTTTTATTTTGCCCTCAAAATTGTTTGAATCACACTTTACTCTTGAACTTCATAGGATTGGGAAAAATGGTTGCCATGGTAACAAAATACAAATATTTTCCCATGTTTATAAATTTTACATCTTGAATTATGCCCCCGGGTTTGAAGTAGTTGGTAGCGTGCCTACCACCTATACCAAACGTCGCGGGTTCGGACCCCAGGCAGTCCCATGATTTTATTTAAGCCATTTGGATACCAGATGCCAAATGCCTGGACCCCAATATATAAATTATACAAATAAAGGTTATCGAAAAACTCTTATATGGCCTAAGTTGCTGAAAAGACTGTGTGAATGTGAGTGTGAATGAGAAAAAAAAAATTCTAAAATATCGGCGGAAACTAAATATATGTCGACACAAAAAAATCTGGTGTGACAAGCACAGAACACAACTTTCGATTTTGTTTGCTATGCGACCAGTCACACCAGATTTTTTATAAGTAAACAATTTTATTGTTAATAAATAAGAAATTATATATAATATTTAAGATATTATATATACGCGTATATGAGCCGCGAAATTTATACAATTAAATATTTATTAATTCATATATCCGAAAAAATAAGGGTGTGCCGCCGGGAGTCGAACCACGGATCCTCCGATTGGTACTCAGAGTGCCCTAACCACTAGACCACAGCACGACATTCGGATATATGAAGTTCACTTATGAACTCACTTGGAAAGCAAATTTAGTCATCAGGAGAAATGGACCCATGAACGGTGCCACAAATTTATCCCTCGACCAGGTGCAATCCAGATGGAATAATTGAGGAGACCTCAATTTTAATTAATTAATAAATAAGAAATTATATATAATATTTAAGATCGACTCCCGGCGGCACACCCTTATTTTTCGGATATATGAATTAATAAATATTTAATTTTATTGTTGTTTTCAAATATTTCTTGCTCTTATCAATTATTTAAGTTAAAAAGCAGACAATATTAGTGAAAATACTTGACAAACGTAAGAATAAAATCGATATGAATTTAGGCGAGATTTATAAAATACAAAAGAATGATTGATTTATTTGATGTATCAAGAAATGTTAGATACTGATGATGTCTGGTTGTTTAGGCGAGACTTGAAATAAAAAAAAAAAAAAAAGAAAGAAATGATTAAAGGTGGTGTGTGGTGTGGTGTGATGTAGTGAAGCCGGTCCGACAGGACAGCCAGACGTTGATGATGACCTTGGTCCAGCCAGAAGGTGTGTTCACTCGACGTCACTTCTCTTCTCTTCTCTTATCAAATAGAAAGAGAGAAATTGGCAAGCGAGCAACAGCTGAGTATCGAGGTGGCAAATACAGTCAAGATCAAGTCCATTGGCCACCCCATAGCAACTAATTGGCGTCACGCGCTTTTCCTCTTCTTATCTTCTCTTTATAAAATTCTGACTAATCATATTCCCGAATTGTTTGAGATTATCGAATGGCACACACTTTTGTATAATTATCAGAGCTTAATTTTAAGTTTAAAAATATTTGTACCATTCACCATCTTATTTAATTAAATATGATTATATATTAGAGTGGTCGTTAAAAATTAAATTTTTTCCTACGCCCCCCAAAAAAAAACATTCTTTTTAATGAAAAAATACGGGGAATTTTTTTTTTTTGATTTTAAACAAAAATAACACGCGCCCCAAGCTGATTTACTTTCATTTTTTCGTAGAGTCGTGGTTTTTTTTCGAATATCTCTTGAAATATTCAGATTTGAGAAAGGAGAGGACTTTTTTGTAGGCAATTCAGATCTCTACAAAAAAGGTCTCTTCAATTTTGTTTATTAAGTTCATATTAATGGAGATATTCTCAATAATAAACTCATAAATTCGATATAGTGAACAATTTAAGACCTACAAACGTAATTTTTCCTGAAATATGAACAATTTCGTATTTTAAGAAAGTTACAATTATTTATTCAATTATATCTAGTTAATAATTATTAATATAATAATGTGCAGTGGCGTCATTTCAACTTTATCTTGGGGGGGGGGGGGGGGGGGGCAAACATTTTTTTTCTTAAAATTTACTTACAAATGGGTACTCAAACTTGGCCAAAACATATTTAATTTAATTAATTGTTTAATTTTGTACAGTTTGTATATTCGTAGATGTATTTTGGAGTATTTTATTTAGAATATAAAATTTTATAAAAATCAGAGCCCTTGGGGGACATTTGCCCCCCCCCCCCCGTCCCTTTCCCAAATGACGCCACTGATAATGTGTGGATAATATCATAATATGGATAACTCTGCAGATTGACCGTAGATAACTTACCGTTAGAGGTTTTTAGTATGAGTCATTGAAAAATTGTTAGTATTTATTGAAGACCGAGATGTATCATTATTTATCTTAATTTACTAAAATCATAGACATTTCAAGAAACATTACGGGTTTGTAGGACTTAAATTGTTCACTATATCGAGTTTATTCTTGAGAATATCTCCATAAATATGAACTTAATAAAAAAAAATTGAAGAGACCTTTTTTGTAGAGAATTGAATGCCTAGTTTAATAACTCATTAACTGGACTTATATAAATTTGAAAAAACGGACAAATTTTATATTGGAATACCCCTAAGGAGACATCCTATAAATTCAGGTTAGATAGATAATTTCTACCTACCAGTAAATCAATAAAAATTCAGAAGTCGAGCTGCGTACGCCTACGCAATTAAATTAAATAATTCTCAGCAAGTTTTTTTTTTAAATTTCATTTACCTAATTGAAATGAAATGATATGTTATTTGTATTTTAATAGATGTGTTTACACCAATAATAGACTAATAATTTCCTGCTTGCATGATGCAATAATCATCTGAGAGATCGTCATTGGAATTGGCCTCTGATACGATAATATCCGCTCACATAGAAATAAAATTTATTTTTATACTAATAATGGATAAAAAATTATTTAGAAATTTTTAGTGATTGTTTCATAAGACATATGAGAGGTCAACTTGTAATCAATTTTGATGGGATTTTTTTATAGCCTAGTTTTTTAATTAAAAAAAAAAACAACAATTGTTTTTTTACTCTTTATCATTTTCCAATTTCGAAATTCAACAAGTTACGTGTTTTAAGCCTAGCGACAAAGTTGCTTCCACACCTAGAGGCCCTCCCCCAGCACCGAGATGTCGCAATAATAAAAAGTAAAATGTTGAAATTATAAGAAACCCTTCTTGTACGCGGGGCCGTAAATATCGGGGAGGGGGGCCCCCAAAAATTTTTCATAGTCCAAACCTAGGATCGAAACGTTAGCCGTGGTCTGAATATCAATAAAGAAACTACATTGCCTGCATTTTCTTCTTGTTTTTTTTTTTATCTCTTTCAAAATCTACTCTACAGCCATACATTCACCTATTACAAAATTTTTCAAATCTCTATACGTGTATAAATATACGGATATATGGCCAATTTTTATATTTTTAATTTTAAACTGGTAACCGTTGGCTCTAGTTGAAACATTATGCTTTAATAGGAGAATTAAATTCATGTATGATAGACAAGGTTTTTTGTTTCAATATTTATTTAACATTAACACTTTATACGTATTTCGACACCATATGTGTCATCCAAGGACGGATCCGGAGGTGTTTCTCGGGGGGGGGGGGGGTAATCTGGTGTGACTCGTCGCACAGCACACTATTTTTTTTTTAATTTCGGTAATTTAAAGGCGCATTCTGTACTTGTTTGCCAGAATATAAATACAAATCAAATTTTTAAGTATTAATTTTTACAATTTTACATTAAAAAATAAATTTTTTTTTTTTAGAAAAAAAAGTATTTTTTTCAATCTCGGGGGGGGGGGGGGGGGGGGGTAATTACCCTTTACCCCCCCCATTGTATCCGCCCTTGGTACCATAGTCGGAAGTGAATTACATTCTGACACATACATACTACAGTATCTACAGTATGTAATTCACTTCCGATGATGTTACATATGGTATCGAAATTCGTGTGTAAAGTGTTAATGTTAAATATATATTGAAACAAAAAAAACCTTGTGACTCATACTTGAATTTAATAGTCCTATTAAATTTTATATTTTTGTTTGAGAAAGTACGTCACATAAATAAGAATAATAAAAAATAAAGAAATATTAGTTCGTATATTAGTATGTACTGTATATAAGCATTTGTTAAATAAAACTTTTTAGTCTTCGAGAGAGCCCGGACCCCTCGCGGCTCAGGTATACTAGGCATATGTGTGATGGGAGGGAGGGGGATATTTAAAAAATGAGTTCGGACCCCACCCCCTTCGAAACTGAAAAAATAGAATAGCAAGCATATCCGGTTGAAAGATTCTAGTGAGTATCAAGCAATCCGCACCTGCAAATTATTAACCCCCCCCCCCCTTCCCCTAATTATCGACGAGACAGTATATTTGTTTTTTTCTATTATTTACTTCCTCTTATATAAATCCTAATGAATATAGACTATTGGATTTGCAATCTAAAAAGCAAATTCATTGTTGAAATAAACGTTTGATGAACTTGAAATTAAATCAAAAGGTTCTCCTATGAATTAAGGCTCCAACGATTTTGTTTAAAATTATTCTCAAAGAGTAGCGGCTGAATGTATAATTAACAATGAGGAAAGTAAGCCAGAAAAAATATTTTTCTTTTTTCGCTTTATTAAATACAAATGTCGACGTTTCGGCCTCTTTTTTCCGGCCTTCGTCAGGACATGTGCAGGCAATGTTTGCCTTAGAGGGGCTCTTGGCAACTCCTGACATATTGTTGGTGCAAAGAGAGAATGAGTTAATAAAGAGGAAAAGAGAAATATTTTTTCTTTATTGCTTTCGTCTGCCTCATTGTTAAATTATTCTCGTTTCTGTATGTTTTGTGTTAAGAACTGAAGTCTAGTAAATTGATCATTAATGCACATTTTCTTAAAAATAGCATACGCTTCCAACTTACTATATAACTAGAGAGTAAGCCCTGCTCTTTTATAATATGAATTCTTCAATTGCATAAAATTCGTATTTGTTTATGAGAATTGAGATTTGGATTTCTCAAAAAGAATAGTTTTGCTATTTCTTTTTTATTTCCAAATCTTCTCTCTTTCCATAGAAATGGCACATAACAATAGTATGATTATTATGTATTTACTGTTGTGATTACTCTGAGAACTTTCTTGAGAATAATACTGAGATGGGTTCCCGTTCCTTTCTCAGGAGGAGGCATCACAATTAGAAGTGGATAATATTTAGCCATGAGGGGGGATTTGAACTCTAATTCTCTTCATCTCAGGATTATAAGCTTTACTGCTTTATTCCCTCGACTAATCGCCCCCCTCGCTAATCTATATGAACCTATTACGCATTAGTGTGTCAAGCGCCAGCTACCGAGTTTTAAGAAAATTAACATTAAAGTTTTTTGTTTTTCATTCGATTATATATAATTTTTTTTGTCAATTGTGCAAGTAACATTAAATATAAATTTTTTTATGACATAGTTCATAAAAAATACTATTAATTATAGCATTTGAAACAATATTCCGTGCTTAATTCAATTTTTAATTTTTTGGCTCTTGACACACTAATGCATAGTAAATGGGTCCACATATAGCCTATTTAATTCACTTTTGTCCTTCAGTCAGTCATCCTATTTGAGCGAATTCCTGTTAAATTTAGAAATAAAATTTTGTTCAAACCTTCTAAGATTAGAGAGAAAAATGAAATTCTGTTTGAGGAGTGATACTAGGCTCTTTTATCCTTGAAATATAAATGAAATTCAAATCCCTTCTTATGATTACAGGGAAAGAAAGGCGAAGCCACCTGGGTAATAATATTAACACTTTGCTTCAATTATAGCCCCTGGGATTAAAAAAAGAAAAGGACCTGAAGGAGGGAGGGGGGGGGGAGCAAAATTATATAGTCCCTTCTTTCTTGTTTTTGGGGCGAAAGTGTTGTAATTGTGAAGATCAGGCTGATTTCTAGATAGAGTGAGAATGCGAGTAGAAAGCTCGGGCAGCTCGTGGTCGCTATTCCACGTAGACGTAAGCCCCTGAATAAAGACAAACTCGATGAAAAACACCCCTTTTCAATAACCAACCAAAATATACCCTTTAGGATTTATTAATATTAAAAATCAAATCTATTAATAGGATGCAATAGATGAAGGGAGGAATAAAAATAAAAATAAAATCTGTCGTAGTTTGGAGGCGTGTCTCTCTTTTCTCTCTGTATCTATCCACGTGACTCTACTCTGAAAGTCGCCATAAACGAACCAACTGATTAACAAATATATATAAACAAATTGACAAAGAGATGAGAACTTCGTCACAGACGTCATAGGCTGTTTATTTGTTGTCTTCTTCAATTCATAGAATAAAAAATACTTTACTTTGAAATGGCCATGAAATTTGATGTTCAAGGTGCAAGGGCGTGAGAGTGGAGGTGGGCCTCATTACGATGCTTATAATCAATCATTGTTCTAAAGTACGATGAACATTTCACATGTGGATTTTACTAAAACACGTGTGGGAAGCAGGGCCGGATCTAGGGGTGGGGGCTGTGTGTCCCGGGTGGCAGATATCCGGGAGCGGCAATTTAAAAAAAAGAATTACTAAAAAAAAAAAGGTAAAAATGATATGAATTTTGTATAGAAAATCTTAAGGAGGGCAGCAAATTGAATTTTTGTCCCCCTAGTTCCGGCCCTGGTGAGGAGTCACCATCTTTATTTTAATTAGAGTGGTACATACCTTATAGAGGGCTAAAAAATCCCCAATGC